>CABHPP010115492.1:0-22763 GCA_902168425.1 Peromyscus attwateri
CAAGAGTAATAAGTGCCCTTAAACACTAAGCATCTCTCCAGCCACCAAGACTTCATTTGTTAATGACAGCTATATAAATCCTGGGGAACATGAACCTTCATAGCCAAACCCAGTATCATCATTTTTTTTAAAGATTTATTTTATTTATTATGTATACAGTATTCTGCCTGCATGTGTCCCTGCAGGCCAGAAGAGGGCACCAGATCTCATTACAAGTGGTTGTAAGCCACCGTGTGGTTACTGGGAATTGAACTCAGGACCTCTGGAGAAGCAGTCGCTGCTCTTAACCACTGAGCCATCTCTCCAGCCCCATCATTTTTTTTTAACCAATTAATTTTTTGCCTTATGTCCTTAAAATTTAAAAAATGGCTCGACACAGCTTTGCCCTGAGGTTGCAGTTAAGTGGTAGAGGGCTCATTCAAGCACCAACAAAACACACACGCACACACACAAAGACACAGAGGCCTAGGGATATAGTACTGTGGTTAGAATACTTGCCTAGAAATATAAATGGCTCTGAGTTTGAGTCCCAACAACCCCCCCAATAAAAGGTATTATAAATACATTCATAGTTTTGTATTTATTAAAATACAATTAGAAAAATCAAGGAAGGGCCAGTGAAATAGTTCAGTGAGTAAAAGTGCTTGCCATGGAAACCTACTAACCTGAGTTTAATCTCTGAAACCCACAGTAGAGAACCAACTGCTTGCTTAAAGCTCTCCTCTGACTTCCACATGTAGATCATGGTATACACACACCGAAGCATGCCATACTTAGACACAATAATAATAAGTAAAATTTAAAAGAGGACCAGCAAGATGTCCTAGTGGGTAGAAGCATTTGCCAAGCAAGTCTGGCCATGTTAGGTCTGCTCTCCCAAGCCCCCATAAAGATGAAAGGAAAAGAATGAGTTCACCAAGCTACTCTCTGAACTCCACACACCTGCCATAGAGCACATGCACACATACATGACACAGGCGAACATACATACACAGGAGGCCTGGAGAAGGAATAACTATTTTAAAGAAAACCAAAATCAGGGCAGTATTTTATGTGTTACTAGAGTTTAAAATACACAAATACTTCAAAGAATCTCATAAATATTACCTGCATAGCACTCTTGCCCATTTTAACAACTTCAAACAACATCATGTTTTCCACTCCATTCTGTTGATGATGACCATTCATTCGGTTTGGGCCAGAAGGAGGTTTTCCTCCTCCATTTCCACTTTTACCCTTTTCTGCTGGACCTTTTTTGCCTTTTTTACAAGTCTGCAAAAAAAAAAAAAAAAACCAGAAGTTGATTAACTTATATCTCTCTTATACCAAGAAATCTGCTGATTATATTTTAACTTGAACATATATAGAAGAATGCCATCCAAATACAAGAAAGTTACATAACAGTTATAGCCTTTGTTTTGTTTTCCATGAACTGAAGCTCATATTATTTTTTTAAATTTATTTATTTACTTATTTTATGCCTTTGAGTGTTTTTTCTGCATATTTGCATGTGTACCATGTTTGGTCCTGGCACCTATGAAGGTCAGAAGAGGACTTCAGATCCTCTGAGACTGGAGTTAGTTATGAGCCACCATGTAGGTGCTGGGAACTGAATCAGGGTCTTTTGTGAGAGCAGCAAGTGCTCTTAACTGCTGAGCCAACTCTCCAGCCCAGAAGCTCATATTATATTCCAGAAGATCAAAGCCTTTGATGACAGACTGTAAGTCAAAATTTCTACTCCTATTAGCTGAGTAATTTTGGACAGTTACTTATCCACACATTGCTCCAGAAATCTTTCTTTCCCATCTGAGTATAGTGGCATAGGTTATAGAATCCAGCATTCAAGAGGCTAAAGCAGGAGGATCAGGAATTCAAGACATAACAGCTACAGAACAAAACAAACAAATTCAAGATCAACCTGGGCTATATGAGGCCTTGTTGTGGACGAGAAGAAAAGAAAGGAAAGAGGGAGTGAGGGGAGGAGAGGAATAAGAAAGAGAAATAAAAGGAAAAGAGGAACATTTTCCAATTTGTAAGGTGGAAGAGGAAACTATGCCTACCTCACAGAGTTGCTGTATTGATGAAAACAAAGTATTTATTACAAATACACTCAACACATAATAAAGTCAAAACTAATTGCTATTGTTATCACTTCTGCTTTAGAAGAAATTCAGTAAATGTTACTTAGATTTAAATCTACTAGAATTAAATCTACTGAATTTGATTTGATTTTGAAAAACAATGGCATATCACAGCATTAAAAGCACTCAAATATCAACAAAGTTTGGAAAAAAAACACCACAAAAATAAAATAACCTCTTCAAGTTTTATCTTAGTCTATCATGCTGTGTTAGGGTACAGAATAGAGTGGAGAGCTAGAATAACCTCTTGTAAGGTAATTTAGTTCAACAACCTAACTTAATTCTTGTTGCCAGCTTTATAACTCATTGCAATATTCTTCTTTCAATTTTTACTTTATTTTATGTACAAGTATTTTCCCACACATATGTATGTATGCCCACAGATGCTAGAAGAAGGTATTGATCACCTCAGTCGTGAGTCACCGTGTAGGTGCCAGGAATCAAACCCGGCTCCTCTCCAAGAGCAGCCAGCGCTCCTAACCCACTGAGTCATCTCTACAGTCCCATCACTGCAGTCTCAAACAAGTGTTCCTGAAGAGTGTAAATAAAGCTATGAAATTCTTGTCCTGGGTCAACTCTCAAACACCATGACAATTCCATTAATGATCACCACAGGAAAATGAAGCTCACTTGTAAGGAAGCTGTCAGTATTGGGAGTAGGAGTTTCCTGAAGCAGTAAAAAGGTTCCCTATAGAGAGCCACAGAAATGGTTCAGAGTAAAACACTTGCTGCCAAGCCTGATAACCTGAGTTTGATCCCCAGGATTCAAATAGCAGGAATGAACAACTCCTGAGTTGTCCTCTAACCTCCACACATAAATAAATAAATATGTACATGAACAAAAATGTTAAGGCTCATTGTATAACATGAAAAATACCCCCGTAACTTTTACACCTTGTTAAAGAAAAAGAGCCATTCCTAGTACATTTTCTTTCTACTAACTGAAACTTTCATACATGTATGTTTTGTTCCAATTCACTCCAACCCCCACCCTTTAATGCTTCCTCTATTCCTCCAACCACTTCCCCCTCCTAATTACATCTCTTCTCTCTTTTTCTTAACCCATGGAGTCGACTACTAAGTGCTGCCAGTATGTGTATGGCTCTAGGAAAATATTCTGGAACATGGAGAGTCTCTCAGAGGCCAAATCCCTGTAGAAACCTGATTCTCCCTTTCCCAGTAGCCATCAATTGCCAATAGCTCCTCAGATAAGGGCAGAACATCACAGCCCCCTTTTCCATCCATGCTGGGATTTACTATGACCTGATCTTGTGCAGGGGATAAAAGTAGTCAACAATTTTACCCTAACTCATTTTTTTTATGTGTATGAGTGTTTTGCCTACATGTATGTCTATGCACCACATATGTGCCTGGTACCCAACAAGAGAGTGTCAGAACCCCTGCTACTGAAGTTCCAGACAGCTGTAAATCATCAAACCTTGGTTCTTTGTGATAGTAGGAGGCAAGTGCTCTTTACTGCTGAGCCATCTTTCCAGTCTCTCTAATTCACTTTTAAAGTGCCAGTGCCAAAATAAAATCTTTAAAGTAAGTATTTTCAGACCCTTGCATTTGATGATTTCAAAGTGCAATTTAGAGAGAGATAGACATTCCTGTGATCTAGAGAGCAAGGGTCCGCAAATTTTCTATAAAGTAACAGTAAATACCTTTGGCTTTGTGGACCACTGTGCTACTTTTTGTTTCTATTGCTGTGGTAAAATACTTAAAGGAGGAAGGTTTTATTTGCCTTACAATTCCAGGTTAAAGTCCATTATTTCAGAGACATCAGGACAGAAACCTCCCACAGTTAAGAGCAAAGAAAATCAACACATCCTTGCTCTCAGCTGGCTTTCTCTTCTCTCACTTAGGAAATAGTAGCATCTACAATGGGCTGGGTTTCCCTATATCATTTAACAATCAAGAAAATTCCCCCAAACTTGCCCACAGGTCACCTTATCTAATTCATCATTACCACTCTTTTCTCAAGTCATTTTAAGAAGCATCAAGTTGGCAGACATAGCCACATACCACATATTCTTTATTTTTATAAGACATTAAAAATAAGCAATATTCTTATATCATGGAAAGTCTAAAAGCAAGCCATATTTTGCAATTTTCTGATCTAGAGTTATGCCTACAGATTTATTTCCAGACACTCTGTATCTTTGCATATTACCTTACAGAGGGTCCTTTCTACTTTTGGTCTGTTGTGTTCTTTTTGGTGTTGCTGTTTCGTGGTAATGGGGATACATTCAGAGACTCATCCATACAAGGCAAGCACTGATCACTGGAGTACATTTCTAGTCCTTTGGTTATTAATTTGTGGCAGGATTTTGCTGAGTCATTTTTTAGGCTGGACTTGAAGTAAATAAGCAGCCCATCCTGTAATGAACTTGCAATCTACCTGCTTTAGCCTCCTGAGTAACTGAGATTAGAGGCATATGTTACCACACCTAGCAAAAACCACACTATGCTTAATAATTATTTCAATAAATAATTTCCATACTTTTGAAATGTTGCCGTTAGTTAATTTTGTTAAAAGAATCAGTCTTTGTGAGCCTGAATCATTAATTCCTAATTCTAAAATGAAAGGCTTTTACACAAAGTAAAAGAATTTCAGAGATAAGGCTAAAAACAACTACAATGAGAATACTGTAATATGTTTTTAAAAAGTTAATATTAACACAAAGCCATAGACTTTCAAACTGTGTTATCATGTGTGTAAATTTGATTGGTCAGTATGAAAAAAAGTACAATTCAAATGCTTCAATTCATCGGCTGTGCTTGAGGAAAACACATGGTAAAATAACAGAAAGACAGGAGAAGTACAGCTTGATATAGTCATAGACATCTGTAATTTCAACACTTGAAAAGGCAGATCAGAGGCCAGCCCTGGCTACAAAGCAAGTTCAAGGCTACCATGGGATATATGACACTAAGACTGTCTCCAAGAGAGATGGGTCAGCGACAGAAGAGGAGGAAGAAGAAAAATACTAATAAATATGATGGGTATAGTTTTATAAAGAAAAAATTTCTTTTAAAAAAGACCTTTGGCCAGGCGGTGGTGGCTCATGCCTTTAATCCTAGCACTTGGGAGGCAGAGCCAGGCGGATCTCTGTGAGTTCTAGGCCAGCCTGGTCTACAGAGAGAGATCCAGGACAGGCACCAAAACTATAAAGAGAAACCCTGTCTCGAAAACACCCCCCGCCAAAAAAAAAAAAAAAAAGACCTTTGGAGGTAGCATCATAAGCTATCAGTAAAGAAATGGATTCAGATCATTTAACCATTGACTGTCTCTAGACTTCAGTTTCTATCTATAAAATATTCAAGTTTTATAATTCAGACTTTTTAAATTATGTACCTATCTGTGAGTGGGTAAGTGAACACGAATGGAGGTGCCTGCAGAGGCCAGATTTACAGGCAGCTATGAGTCACATGATATTGATTCTGGGAATCAAATCGGGGTCCTCCAGAAAAGAAGTACACACACTTGGAACCACTGAGCCACCTCTCCAGGCTCAAGTTTTGTAATTTAATTTGATATTAAATTAGGTTATAATTATATATAATATATTCATGTATACATATATACTAATTGCTACCACAGAACCTAAAACATACACAGAATAGTGTTAAAATGTAGTTGCTCTTATTATAATAAATCCTTGATCTGGCCACTAACACTTCACCTACAGCACTGGCTCTGAAAAGTGAAATAAGCTATATCACAAAGAGAAAAACTTTATAGAGGGGTTTGAGGTATATCACAACAACAGAAAGCATGTTTAATGTGTATGAGAGCCCTTGACTCAATCCCTAGCACCATGAAGAAAAAAAAAAGACAAAAGAAAATCCAGAAAAATCTTTAGAGTACTCTAGAACAGATGCCATGAGGAAGGCCCCTTACCTCAACCTGCAATTGAAATCATAGGCAAAAGTAGACTAACGAAAGCTATTTAATAATGAATAATCATATACTGCTCACTCGAATTACAGATATGTTTGTTTTCAACACTTACAAGTTACCATTTCCATTCATATCTCTGTGCTTCTCTCTTAAATCTCTATTTAAGGAACTAAGCACACAAAAATTAGTAACAAATTAATTATGTGCACTGTAAAAAATATTCCAAGGTCTTGTTAAATAATTTTTGTTCCATGTATAAAATGTGATGTTATAAAGTCACTAAATATTACAGTTACAGTTATATTCACTGATAAAGTTGTTGAAAATTCTCATTGAGTTTGGGGTAAACTGAGTTATAACAGTGAGTTATAGTTTGCATAGTATGGTTCCATTTAAACAAAATTCCATATGCAAGTATACACATGCACATGCACACATGCACGCACACTGTGCTGACTAGTTTTAGAGTCATCTGAGAGAAGGGAGCACAATTGAGAAAATGCCCCAACCAGACTGGCCTATGAATAAGCCTGTGGTGCATTTTCTTGATTGATGATTGATGTTTTGATTGCCCAGCTCACTGTGGGCAGTGCCACCACTGGGCTGGTAGGCGTGGGTGCTGTAAGGAAGCAGCCCAAGCAAGCCAGTAAGCAGGAGTCCTCCATGGCCTATGCACAAGCTCCTACATCCAGGTTCCTGTCATATCTGAATTCCTGCCCTGACTTTCCCCAATGATGGAGTATAATGTGGGAACTCTTAAGCTGAAACAGAAAGTTTCTCCTACCAAACTGCTTTTGGTCATAGTGTTCTTTCACAGAAGTCAAAACCATAGATAAGGTGTGCACACACACATATAAGTTCTTTTAAATGTCTAAATTATAAATAACCTCTGGTTCACAGGATTATGGGGAAAGTTCACTGCATAGTTCTATACAGCCTAGACCTTTTCAAAATAAGTCATTAGAAAATCACAATCTAAAATTCATTTTGAACGCAAACATGGTAGTATACACATATAATCTCATCACTTGGAAAGAAGGTAGGTCAGAAAGATTACAAATTCATTCCAGTCTAGGCTACATAGACAGCTCAATGCATGCCTAAGCTACATAGTGAAACTCAGTAATAAAAACAAAAAAAACAGAAAAACAAAAAAACCCACCAAAATAATTTAACAACTTACCAATTTATCCACAGCTATCTGGCTACTTAGTCATACTCTAAATTTTGTGGCTATATGTTACATGTTATATATACAAGCTATATGGTAAATCTGGAGGGTGTATCAGAAGAAGGAAGTTTATGCATTTTTTTTGTTTATATTTGAGGCAACACAACATTATAATCGATTTACGGGGAAATCAAACCAGTTGAGATACCACATTTTGCTTAGCATATTGTACTTTATAAAATGACCTACTAGAAACAAAAATGCATCATTAATTTCATGTATACTATATACATACTTAAAAGCTATTTGGTCTGAAAACATAAAGAACCATGTATACTCAGAAGGTTTGTCATACAATTGAGACCCCAAAACACGCTGCATTTGAAGGATGAAATTCTTTCAGAGAAGAACGCACATGCATACACACACACACACACACACACACACACACACACACACACCTTAAAAAAAAATAAAGTCACATAAATGATACATACTTTGCCTTTGCCTTGCTTCTGATTTTTTCCTTCAATGTCCTCAAAATCTGTGTCAGAAGAAAAATGTGTTTCTGACTCCCTATGACAAAAAGATAAACAAATATTTTAAACCTTTCTTAGAAAAGTAGATGATGTTTCCAATTTTTTAACATTATCTAAAATAAAAAAGCATGATTGAATTATTACAAATCAGTAGTTCACAAATAAAACAAAGTTACTGATGTGGAAAAGGGTCCTGTGGGGAAGAGGTGGTGGCGCATGCCTTTAATCCCAGCACTCCAGAGGCAGAGGCAGACAGATCTCTGAGTTTGAGGCCAGTCTGGTCTACAAAGTAAGTTCAAGGACAGACAGCCAGGGCTACACAGAGAAGCCCTGTCTCAAAAAGCAAAAACAAACCAAAACAAAATAAAAAACAAACAACAAAAAAAGCTATTTTGCCATTCAATATTAAATCATTAAATAATCTTAGCAGTATCTGCAGATCCTCTGACTTCTACTTTACTCAAAAAATATACATAAGTACATAAAATATATACATAAGTATATATCAGTACAAACATGTATTTCTGAACAGATATATATATATATATACATATATATATACATACACAAAATCAATTGAAATATAATAGAGAACTATGCTAAATGCTCAAAATCCTTAATGAAGGAAACAGGCAGTGAATTAATAAGAAGAATCAATTCTAACAGTGATCTTCTAGAAATAATATCTCAGTCTTCTCATCTATAACACAATATACAATATATACAGGAAGAATAAAATCTTCCAATTCTTTCAACCTCCAACAGATAAAACTACAGTCCTAAAAACCTAGCCCTTGTTTTTATTAGGGACAGGGATACTTTGTATAACCTGGATTTTCTCACACACACACAAATGAAACTGGTTTAAATTAAATTAAAATTTAATTAACATGTGTGGTTCTTTATGCTGTGTGTGATCATGTATAAAATAACCCTACCCAATTTAAATAGTTAAAGCAAGATATACATTGGTATTTACATAACACTAGATTTTATAGTAAAGCCCCCATGAAAGATAATGGTATGACCACTGAAACTGTGTAAATGTATAGTCAGTTCTGCTTAAAATAATGGTACCAAAGGGAAAGACTATCTTTATGAAAGTAACCCTTCCTATCTATATTTCTTTTTTTTTTTTTTTTTTTTTGGTTTTTTCGAGACAGGGTTTCTCTGTGTAGCTTTGCGTCTTTCCTGGAACTCACTTGGTAGCCCAGGCTGGCCTCGAACTCACAGAGATCCGCCTGCCTCTGCCTCCCGAGTGCTGGGATTAAAGGCGTGCGCCACCACCGCCCGGCAATCTATTTCTTTTATTTCCATTTTATTCCTGTAATATTTACCAGCTGTACAGACACTGTTGAGGTAGAAATACTTCATAAATCTAGAGAAAAATTACTATTTATAGCACTTACCTACAAAGTAATTTAAACATTGTACTGAAGGTAGTGGGAATACTATGTAATATCATATTGAAAGGAAATAGCCTGTAATAAATACCAGTTCTGAGAGTTGATCACCAAAAACTCAATAACTACTATAATCTTAACCATGAAATTTAAAAGATGGTTCTCACTGATATTCTTCTATAAATACATATAGTACGGCAAAGAAATTAAAAACTTTTTAAATACCTTCATACATAAATTATATTCTTTTCTCCCCAGATACTTGGACAACACCAACTCTTGACTCAGTAACTGCTAAAAATCTGTGAATATTAGTCTTCCCAATATTCCAATGGTCACAGAAGAATCAAAGACCCAATAACATTCTTATTCCTCCAAACTATCTAAACCACAAGAATAAGTCATAGAAGTAAAAAACACTCTGAAGAAAGGCAAATTGAGTCATCAAAATGGGAATTTAAAGTAACTCCTAAACAGAAAAAAATAAATTCTCCTTAGGTCTGTCTTAACTCTATTGTTTTCTTATGTTTTAAGACCAAATGAACACTAAACTACCATAGGTGAAATGACATATTAATTAGTATGTTGACAAAAACTAGTGAGATAAGTTGTCAATGGTTGGAAACAGGACTCACCCACTAATATCAGAGACCTGAATCTTCTGTCCTTCACTAGCCCTAACATCACACATCTCCAAGCAAATGCTGTTTATTCTACTCCCATCAATCCTCATTATCCAATTGCAGATCCATATTATTTAAAGTATTCTAATCTCTAATACTCCAATCTATAATATAAAAATTTTTAATGACTTTAATTTTGATGTACATAAGAAATTGCATATGTTTTGCTTTTTAACTTTAAGAGCTCATCAGAGCAGGAATACCTGTCTTAACTCCTTACACTGTCCTATACATCTTTAACAAGAATTGCTATTGGGGGATTGTTTTATTTTTGTCAGCAAGCCCTCGTTATGCAGCCCAGTCTTATCTCAAACTCTCAATCTTCTTGCCTCCACTTCATGAGTGCTGGGATCACAGGTATGTAGCACTAAACCTGGCTTAGTAACTCCTTTAACAAAAAAAAATTCAAGACTTGGAATATGTCTCACTAAAGATGCTATTTTTCCATAGAAACCTTAAAGTATAGCCAATATACACTGTGATTAAAATATCACAGTTTGGGCTGAAGATGTGACTCAGTTAGCAGGATACTTGTCTAGCATGCCCTAGGTTTAATGCCTAGAAATGCATAAAAATGAGCATGGTAGTATATGCCTGCAACCCAAGAACTTGAGAAGGTAGGAGTTTCAGGAGTTCAAGGTCATCCTCCGCTACATAGTAAATTTGAGGCTAGCCTACCCTACATGAGACTCTGTCTCAAAACAAAAATGTAATTTTGGAGACTACAGATATAACTCAATAGTAGACAATAGTATGCATAAGGTCCTGTGTTTAATCCCAGAACCTCAAGGAAAAGTCATACTATTAGCAAAACCCCAATAGGCTCATAATCTCCACCAAACAGAAATTATTAAAAGTATGAAAAGGTACATACTAACAAAGGTAGAAACTGGCTCCCATGTACAATGGTATCTACCTACTATAGTCAAAATTTTTATCCAAACATTTCTACTAAATCAACTCTCGTAAAGAATCTAACAGGATCTAACAGGAAATTGTGTTTATGTAAAACACAGCCAAGCAGATCTATGGGCAATTTAAAGGCTCACTTTTAATTCAGACACCTCATGGAACCGTTGCTTTATATAAAATCAGCTACTATCCACAGGCACGGTGGTGTGCACCTTTAAACCCAACACTTGCAAGGCAGAGGTGAACAAATCTCTCTCCATTGAGTTATAGGCCAGCCAGGGCTACACAGTGAGACCCTTTATCAAAAAACCACTCACACACCCACATCTACATCTATGTACATACATGACTCCTACAGAAACAGGAGACAGGGTCTCACTGTATAGCCCAGAGAGACCTAGATCTCATTATATAGCTCAGGCTTGCCTTGAACTTGCTATCCAGGCATGGTGGCAGACACTTTACTCCTAGCAAAAAGTATATACTGCAAGAGCTATCATTCCCCACCAAAAGAGTAAATAAAGCAAAGGATAATTACAATAAAAGCAGACTAAAGGTATAAGTAGTGGTTTTTATATGTCTATTTTATACGTATTAGTGCTTTTATGTGCATGTATATCTGCTTGTGCACCATGTGCATGCCTGGTGCCCAAAGAAGGTGTCCCTAGAACCAGAGTTAGATAGTTGTAAGTGACCATATATATGAGTGCTGGGAACTGAACCTGGAGGCTCTGCAAGCAACAAGTCCTCTTACCCACTAGGCATCTCTTCAGCCTCAAGAATGTAGGTAACATTAAAGACGGGATAGGGAAATGGAGAAGTGGGTGGCTGAGTGGTCAAGTATTCAAACATCTTTTTTAGACCAATATGCATATAACTTGTTTCTGTAACAAATGATTGAGATATCTTACCCTCATTTGATTTAAAAACAAAACTTGATATGGCAACCTAAATATGAATATATGGTATTATTCCTTACTAACAAAAGACAACATTTTAATAATCTTGATATTCTCTCTCAAAATAACTAGTACTATGTGGTGGTTTGAATGAGAATGGCCCCCATAGGCTCATATGCTTGGTGCCCAGTTACTGACATTATTTTAGAAGTTTTAGGAAATGTAGCTTAATTGAAGGAGGCGTGTCATTGAGGAATGGGCTTTGAAGTTTCAAAGGCCCACACCAGGAACGGTATCTCCTCTCGCTGCCTGCTGCTTACAGATCAGAATATAAAGTTCTCAGCTACTGCTATAGCACCATGCCAGTCTGCTTCTCACCATGATGATCATGGACTTATCATCGAAACTGCAAGCCCCCAATTAAATGCTTCTTCTTTCCTAAGAGTCATGGTGTCTCTTTCATAATAGTTATGGTGTCTCTCCACAGCACAGGACAGTAACTAAGGCATACTGCAATAGCAAGAATGGACTCAGAACTGCGCATCAAAAAATTATAGCAGAGGCTGGAGAGACTGCTCAATAGTTAAAAGCATGTATTGCTCTTGCAGTGTTCACTTCCTAGTAACTCCAGCTCCAGGGAATCTGATGCTCTCTTCTGGCTTTGACAGGTAACTGCATGTACATGCACATACCCACATACAGACACATGCACATACACATAGCTGAAAATAAAATAAATATTTGCAAAATAATAGTATATTGTACCATATGGAAATTTTAAAAATAGATCCAAAATATTACAGAAGTACTAAAATTTAATGAGTAATGATTTAAAAAAAATTTCAAACCATACATGATAACTATAAGATCTCAGGAGAAGCAATTTAATCAAAATTACCATATCAAAAAAAACAAATATTTAAATGTTATTACAATATAATGTACTTACTGTAGTAGATTAAAATCAGTTGGTATTTCTGGAGCTGCTATCATTTCTTTATCATCTTCTGGAACACCCCAATGTCAGAAATATATTCATATATTTATATGAGTAAAATGACAGTGTGCTTCCTCTAAGAAAGATGTTTCCTTTAAAGAGGAGAAAATATTCATTATAAATACACCACAAACATCAAGAAATATCCATAGTCAACAGCTAAATTCCCCAGTGTCTCTTAATGTGTTTTAGTAAATAAGTATTTTTTGTATTTTGTTCTCTTCCATTTGGCTGGATGTTAAGAACTCTTACCAGATCTACAGTAATAACATAATAGAGAGGTTTGTACCATACATAATTTTCTTTAAAATACTTCATGACTCTCTAGCCTCGTGCTCTCCCGCTCTCACTCTCTCTCTCTCTCCATTAATCTGCTCATGTACATACAAATTTATGCCAGGTGGCAGTGGCGCACGCCTTTAATCCCAGCACTCAGGAGGCAGAGCCAGGTGGAGCTCTGTGAGTTCAGGGCCAGCCTGGGCTACAGAGTGAATTCCAGGACAGCTAGGGCTACACAGAGAAACCCTGTCTCAAAAAACAAAAGAGGAAAAAAAGAGAGAATGTTACTTGTAGCTAGCTATGGTGGTCATTTGAGGCCAGCCTATTCTACATAGCAAGAACGTATCTCAAACAAAAATGATGACACTTGTAACCAAGTGCATGAGAAAGGAATTACTTTCTAGGTTTGAAGGCCACAGGTCCATCTCCTAAATGAAAGAATAAATAATCTGCTATGAAATGACTGGTACATAACCAAAGGGTGGGGTGGTGGGGCAACAGGCTAAAGCTAAGGTCTGAATGTCTTACCCTAAAAATGTAAAATCTTCGCCGGGCGGTGGTGGCGCACGCCTTTAATCCCAGCACTCGGGAGGCAGAGCCAGGCGGATCTCTGTGAGTTCAAGGCCAGCCTGGGCTACCAAGTGAGTTCCAGGAAAGGCGCAAAGCTACACGGAGAAACCCTGTCTCGAAAAAAAAAAATGTAAAATCTTTATTACTTATTATTATTGTGCATATATGAATATGTGTCACATGTTGAGGTTAGAGGACTTCTCTGTGGTGCTGACTCCTCCCATATTTATGTAGGTTCCAGAGATCAAACCCAGGTTGTCAGGTTTGAACATCAAGTGCTTTTACCTGCTCAGCTATCTAGCCTAACCATACTTTATTTACAGGTTGGTTGGTTGGTTGGTTGGTTGGTTGGTTGGTTGGTTGGTTGGTTTTGAGACAGTACCTCATATATCCTATACTAGTTTCAAACTCCAAGTAGCTGAGGATGACCATGAACTCCTGATCCTCCTGACTCATTTCCCAGGTACTAAGATTATAGATATACACCACACTTGATCTTTTATAGCTTTCAGTCGTATTTGGTTTTGATTTTGTCTTTACGAGAGAACCTAAGTACTTGGTGGTCACCTAAAGTAGATGAGGGCCTGTGAGATGATTCAGTAGGTAAAAGCACCTCCCACCAAACCTGATGATCTGAATTCAATCCCTGGGACATATGTGGTGGAAAGCTAAAACTGACCACCTCAAACTGTCCAACTACCTCCACATATGCGCCAAGACATGCATGCCCACACCAACCCCCACACAGTCCTATACACACATACTTGTAAATACATGTAATAATAACATTAATTTTAAAGTAGGTAGAGCTAAATATCTTATAAATGCTCAAATATACTATACTGGTGAAATTCCAATGACCCTTTCCAGTAAAATAGACTCAAGGGGAAAAAAGCTAGGTATGATGCTACACACCTATAATCCAAAGGCAAAGGCAAGAGATATTGTAGTTCCAGGATAGTCTGGGCTACACAGTGAGTTCTACATCCAAAGACAGAAAGAAAAGGGTAAGAAGAGAATAGAAAAGAAGACATAAGAAAAGGAGCAAACAATTTCCCCATCAATTTATCAACTTCACAACAAACATCAATTGCTAAATATGTGTTCGAAACACTATTTCCTAGCTTACACTATTGTCAGGGTAAATTTAAAAAGAAAATTCTTTACAGGAAGTATTTATGTAGCATGAATGGTGCTGTATGCCTGTAACCACAGAACTTGGGAGTGGAAGCAAGATCAGAAGTTCAAGGTCATCTTTGGCCTTGAACTAAATAGAGTTCAAGATTAACTTGCCTACCTGAAATTCTGTCCCAGAAAAGAAAAGTACATTCTGTGGACAGCAATATAACAAATTCACAGTGCAAAACTCATTGAGTTTATCTTCTATCTGAAAGGTCCTCATATTGTAAAATCTTAAATTATACCTACTATTAGTATGGTCTCCCTTATGCCCTAAACTACTGTTCCCCTCCAAGACCATTAAGTGTTAACCAAGCTTTTATTACTGTACCTACATAACTGTCTAATAGTCCGTATTTCCAATGTTTATCATCACATATAGAATATATCTTTGTCTTCTAGTATCCTAATGTTTAAAAAGAAAAAGTATATTATATATTAAGGGGACTGTAAAGGCACAGACAAATTCTCAACCAACACTTCAGGACATTAGGGTGGCATGATTTCAAAAATATATAGTAAGTGGGCATCTATGCTGTCACTACGTCTCTGAGCACTTCAAAACACACACCATGGGGCCAGAGCTATTGTTCAATGATATAGCTGAACAGAACAATGATCTTTCCTATGGAACTACCTATACAAGAAATAGGAAAACACTGATTTCTATAAGAAAGCATATACCTTTTAAACCTAAAAATGCCAAATTCCATATGTTTTGGAAATGTTTTGATATACATATATGAGACAGGGTCTCACTCTATATATCCCTGGCTATCCTGCAAGTACTATATAGAACAAACTAGCCTCGAACTCATAGATGCACCTGCTCCTGCTTCCCAAGGGCTGGGACTAAAGTTGTGAGTCACCATGCCCAGGAGTTTTTGCTATTTTTAATCATCTGGTTAACTTATTAGCTAACTTAATAAACATGACAAAGTTACTTTGGGATTTAGAAAGAGAACACAGTGGGTAGAGTTGCCAATGGGAATGTTTTCAGAAATCCAAGTTTCAAAAAGCAAAACGTTGAGAACGTTTCTTTTTTTATTTTAAATGTCTACACCTGCATGTAAACACAACTTGCTTTTCCCAAAGACAGATTACAAAATTTACTAAATAATGTCTTCATCGAAGTCTGGTGGCATAGGTCTGTAATCCCAGTACTCAGATGCACAAGGCAGGAGGATCCCAAGTCCAAGGGCACCCCAGACTTGACAACTTAGTGAGACCCTGTCTTAAAATAAAAAGTAAGAAAGAGGTCTGGGGATATAGCAGAGCATTTGCCTAGCAAGTGCACAGTGTTCTGCTCAGTCTCCACTACACTGCCTCTCCACCAAAAATGTCTTTAAATATGCTGGATTCCATTAGAATTAAGAACATGTAATACTTAAATAAGAGTATAAAAGATTAAAAGGCCAATCATTTCTGGACTACTGTAGGTTATTAATTTAAAATATATATATATGCTCAAAGATCACAAGGTGGAGCTCTCACCCAATATCAAAGAAAAAGTATGAGGTCTTGATCACATATAGAGATTCTCTGTAACTCCTATAAAAGACATGCTATCCCAACAACTGGTGAAGACAGAGCACAGACATGAAGCGTGCATTACGTCTTTGTGACTATTTTCCATGGAAGGGCTATCAGCAGCAACTAGCTTCTGCTTTTTCTTATTAAAAGGTTATCTATATTTAGTGTACATTTATGGGTTGTTATTCCAATTTACATTATAAGTTAAATTTAATGACAATAACATCTTCTGGGGCTGGGTTGCACTACACAATGGGGCACTTGTATTCCATCTGCAGCACCACAGACAAAGACACATGCAGGGGAGGGGAGGTATGACTTCCAGTTCTGAGCACATGAAGAAACTACTTAGTGAAGTAAATCAACACAAATAAATAGAAATAATTACATCTGGAACTACAGAAACGGATTTGTAAAATTCACTTCAACTGTACCACCAAACTGAAGCAAGCAAAAAAAAAAAAGAAAAAAACTGCTATTGTGTGATACTGTTTAAAAAATATCAGAGTAAGTTTAATTATCCTTGTAGAATAATTGTTTGAAATGACTTTTAACTCAATCCCAAGTGGTCCAATCAGAGTGAACAGACACAGGACTAACACAGTCACTCGGAATCCACAGATTACTGGGAAATATGGTAAAGAATACCTAAGCAGCTGAAGTGTTAATTCACTAAAACTCTTCAGCAGCTGAAACTGCAAGTTCATGCACACAATGTCGACATCTTATCTTAGTGCTCCTCCCCAAAGTCACAGTCTTCTACTCACTAATATCATTATCTAAGATATGCATACATACACTCTTCCAAAATGCCACTGACATTATAACACAAGCACTCAAAATTACAAATTACTTCAATGTCCAACCATGGATTAGTGACTGTAAGTAATGAAACATTCACACAATGAAACTACTTATGACTTTGTATCAATGTAGATAAAAGTTGATACATTTAAAAACTATACACTATGAACTGTGTGTAATACTAACAAGAGAAAAAACAGGAAATACAAAAAAGAAAAAAAAAGCAAAAGGAGCTAACATATCAGAGTGACCAACATGTGAATGGTTTTTCAATTTTTAACTTACAATCTTATTGTTAGTACAAGAAAAGTTAAATTGTGAAAGAGAATTGGTTTTTTGGCCTTGAAGGGAGCCCACAGAAACTGTAGCTATCAGAATTTCTACAAGGTCCATACACAGTGGCATAGCCTGTCATCCTAGGACCAGAGGGACTAAAGCAGAAGAGGAAAGAACCCAAGTTTAAGGCCATCTGGATATATATAGCCAGTGGAAATTTTTTAAAGCGGAAGAATTACAAGACTATGTTACTAAAATCTGATTCATTCTAACTTCAGGTCCATAATCATAAAAAGTTAAGCACATAGAAACTGATTCCTATCATCAACTTTTCTTTCTTATATTTGCCAAGTGTAGATTAGCAGGGAATAGAAACTTCTCTTGTGTTGGTGGTGCTAGAGATTTTTAACCTAGGGCACTGGACATGACAGGCAAGCACTCTACTGAGTTGTTATCTCCAGTCCAGAACAGAAACTTCCTTACAGAAGACTAACAGGAGCAAAGGTTGGTTTCCTTTATAGAATAAAGCCTAGCAATATTCTGAAGTCTGTCAGTTAATCTGATGTTGATTAAAACAGGAAAGTTATCACCAATTCTATGTTAAATGTCATATGGCAGCTTTGCGTATACAGGGTTAGAAACGAAAAGCTAACCATTTAAATTAGATACAAATGCATACCTTTAAAAGGAGAAAAAATGTACTGCCAATTTGATGATTAATGACCTTTAAATTTTATTCATTTCAAAATATTTTTCTTCCTTCTAGCAGGCTCCCTAATTTGTGCCAAATTCTTCTGAGTAAATAAGACTGCAAAGAATGACAAATTATGCAATGATAGTATGTACTCTGACCAGTTGTAAATTCTGAATCTAGAAGTTTCTTTATACCACATTGTAGCTACTACATACATTTGCAAATGTACTTTCTTTTCTACAAAGTGGATCAATCCTAACGAATCCATAAGGGTAGCTCATGATCCAGAGTGCAGAAACATGTAATCTGGAGAAGGTATACTTTAAAGAAATCTACAAAGGATCAATGACATTTCCTAACTCAAGAATAAACCCCATATCTACACTTACAATCTTTAAAAGTAGTAACAAGGAAGTTAAGACTCTAAAAGAAAAAGGCCTTTCTAAAATAATTAAGTAGATAAACTAAACACACTAAAGGTCTCAAGACTTCAAAACTAACTTTTATGGGGCTGCAGAAATGATTCAGCAGTTAAGAGAACTTGCTCTGCAAAGGACCTGGGTTTCGTTCCTAGCACCCATGTCAGGAAGTTCACAACAACTGTACCTCCAGTTCCCTTCTGGCCTCTACCAGAATCAGGCATGCATATGGTGCACATAAATACAATATAACAGTCTTTAAAGAATAGCTTTTTTCAGAAGGAAGGGAAGTAGTAATTGAGGCAATTTACATAGATACAGTATGGCTATACACAGAAACTAAATAAAGCCACACAGAACTGGAAACATGCCGGGCGGTGGTGGCGCATGCCTTTAATCCCAGCACTCGGGAGGCAGAGCCAGGTGGATCTCTGTGAGTTTGAGGCCAGCCTGGTCTACAAAGTGAGTTCCAGGAAAGGCGCAAAGCTACACAGAGAAACCCTGTCTCGAAAAAACCAAAAAAAAAAAAAAAAAGAACTGGAAACATGTATGTAAGTGTGAACTTTAGTAAGAATTAAGTACTATTTGGTTTGTGTTTAACTAAGGGAGTAAGAGACAGGGGTTCAACAAGAAAGATGTCTAACTTATTCCTAAAGACCCAGTACTCTGAGTTTATACTCAACTGTGAACAGTTGCTGATTCCTCCAAGGGTTATGCACAGTCTGATATGTACCTGTTTTACCTCCTCATCTCAGAAACTGGAACCCTGCACATGAACCACACAAAACAGTTTCCATGTATCTTTGAAGTTGGTCAAACTTATAAGCTTTAATCTGTTATTTAAAAATTTTAAGTCTGTTAATTGCCCAGTTTGCTCTAAGAAACTACAGTGAACTAGAAATCATATGGTTCTAATAAAAAAAATAACACAAGCAAAATATTAGTTTCCTCATATATTAATTATCACCTTAAAATACTTTCTCAGGGCAAGCAGAGTAGCACATGCCTTTCTTTTATTTCAGCACTAGGAAGGTAGAGGCAGGCAGATATTTGGGAGTGCAAAGCTAGCCTGGTCTACATAGCAAGTTGCAGGCCAGCCAGGGCTACATATTGAAACCCTGCTTCAAAAAAAAGGAGAAAGAATAATTTATCAACAGCTAATAATTGTGAAAAAAAGTCAATGCCTATTCATCACTGTTGTTATAGTCTGGATCTCCAATGTCCCCCAAAGGTCCATGTGCTAAAGGCTTGGTAGTAAGAAAGAAGTCTTATTACCAGGTCTTTAGGTCACTGAGGGAGTGGTCATCAAAGGGGATGTAAATTAAAAGACAACAAATTCAATGTGCAAAATAAACCACTTTATAGCAGGGCACTCTCCTGGCACTCTGCCTTTAGGCTCATGGTGAGGTAAGTGGTTACTCTGTCATGTTACCATTATGATGTGCTACTTCAGCACAAGCCAAAAGTAACAGCACTAAACCATCACAGACAACCCTAAAACCATTAACAAAAATAGAATTTTTCTCTTTAGAAGTCAAATACTTGGCCATTTTGTTATAATATCAGAAACCTCACTAAAACATCAGATATATTTTGCTTTTTAAACTTAGTTAATTTAAATATGTATCACATTAACATCATTTCCAACATGCTAGGACATTCTAAATAAACCACTACAAGTGTGTATTATAGTGGGTACCACATTTCAATTAGCTAGGATAATAGGTATCTACAGATATAAACATCAAATTTGAAACAAGGTATTTCAAAGTCAAATGTTAACACTAATAAAGGATAAACAGTATTATTCAAGCAGAACATGGCATTGCTAGACTACTTATTTCATGCTGGACACTACGTGTTCAACAGAAAATTTCAGGCAACAGCAGATCCAATGGCAAAGTAGAGGAAGACAAAATAGTCTTACCGAGATTTCAAGCAAATTCTAAATTCTGATTTCACAGAATATTTGCAGTATAAAGGAGAGAATGAAAATTATGGTATTTAGTGAGGTAAAATCCAGAATTAGGAAGCTAAATAACATCGTCTCTCTCATATGCAGGCTCATGGTTTTAATTTAGACATATGTGTATATGTAGGTGTGGACAGGTCATGTACTGAGGGAGAGGATGAATTTTCAGGAAAGTGGAAGGTTTAATACAAACCATGTGACACAAAAGGTGAAAGGAAGCAGAGTACTGCAAGTGGAAGGGTACAGTAAGGGATCAGAGGAGATGGACTGCCAAGAACAAAGTCTGTATAAAAATGTCACAATGACGCCCATTACTTTGTATGCTAAGTAAGAAACAAAAACATTGATTTTACCTACTCCCAATAGATTACATCAAAGGCTTCCAGGCCAATTACCTAGCATATACAAGCCCATAGATTCAATCCCTAACACCCCAAGAAGAAGCTAAAACTGAGGGCCATGAGGGGTTGTACTGAAACCTAATACAGTAGAAGCTTCTTAAGATATATATGTATATCAAAGAAATCTAAATGGAATTACCAAATAACAGGGGAGACAAAGCCCCATTTAGACATCTCACCAAATGAAACCTCCAGAGCCAGGAATTGACCAAGGGGCCCCATGGAAAGCCCCAAACAACCCAGGCAATTTCCAAGGCTATTGGATTCTCTCCACAAGCTAAGGATAAGGCCCTATTGTTGAACACAACATCTACATAACTCATTGAACACAAGTCAAGCTGGTGCCTTCCTAGAGCCTTCACACCTACTAAGTGTTCATGGTACTGAACTGCTGCTGTCAGACGAGACAGGTAAACACTAACCCAGTCACCCTTCGATCTACAGTGGTGACCCGCCTGCAAGATACGCTAGTGCTGGGGCTGGAGAGATGGCTCAGTGGTTAAGAGCACTGACTGCTCTTCCAAATGACCCGGGGTTCAATTCCCAGCACCCTCCTGGCAGCTAAAACTCCAGTTCCAGACTATCTGATGCCCTCATACAGACATACATGCAGGCAAAATACTAATGCATATGAAATAAAAATAAGTCATCTTTAAGAACAGATGCGCTGGTGCAATAGTGGCACAAGGCTTGTGGAATTAACCAACCTCTACATGATTGGAACCACTGTCTTATTGGATTTAAAGCCCACCCCATGAGATGAAACCCATGCCCAACACTGCTCGGTGGCCAAGAACCTGAGACCAGATAGGCCATGCACCTAGGGGAAAACCAAATAGTACTACTGTTCTGCTAAAGGAACATAGCAATGAAATGCCATTCTACTATACTGAGAGATGCTTCCTCTTGCAGTAAATGGGAACAAACAGAACCCACAATTGGACAATGTGCAGAAAATGAGAGACTTTGGAACACCCAAGTCCTAAATGGAATGTCTCCATCAAATCCCTCCCTCCCCTCAGGGTTCAGAGAACTCTGCAGAAGTAGAGGCAGAAAGATTTTAAGAGCCAGTGGAGATGGAGGACACCAAGGAAACAAGGTCTTCTAGATCCAACAGGACTGATGACCATATGAACTCACAGTGACTCATGGCAAGCATGCACAGTTCTAGCCAGATGAGGTCCCAGCACTGAGAGGTGAAATAGGCACAAGCTACCACCCCTAACCCAGACGCTATCTCCAAATGACAACCACTCAACAGAAAAATTCGTTTTCTCCAGTAGAATCTCATTGGGTATTTAACCCAGTCTTAAGGAAAGACACCATACATACCCAGCAGTAGATGGCCAAAACAAAACAAACTCAATGGTATTTTTGAGGGTGCTGTCTCACAATGCTTTGTCTGGGCTTTTTTTTTTTTTTTAACCCTTACAAGTCTTACTTTCATATTACGGTTCCTACTTTTGGTTTTTGGGGATTTCTGTGTGTACAAATGTGTATGTCTCCGCATCTGTATGTGCTTCTTATATTTTTATCTGTTTTTTTTCTGTTTTTGTTAGTTTGTTTTCTCCCAGTCTAGTCTGTTTTGTTGTTATCATATTTTATTACTATGTTAGATGCCTGTTTGTTTTCTAATGAGTGAGAAAGAAAGGGTGGAGATTTGTGTGAGTGGAGAGGTGGGAAGGATTTTGGGAGGAGTTAGTGGTGGGGAAACTGTAATCAGAATATATTGTATGAAAAAAATCTATTTTCAGTAACAAAAAGAAGCTGCCAGTTATTCAAGGTATCAAAAAGTAATATTAAATGTATCTTAAAATATGCATAAAGCCGGGCGGTGGTGGCGCACGCCTTTAATCCCAGCACTCGGGAGGTAGAGGCAGGTGGATCTCTGTGAGTTCAAGGCCAGCCTGGGCTACCAAGTGAGTTCCAGGAAAGGCGCAAAGCTACACAGAGAGACCCTGTCTCGAAAAACCAAAAAAAAAAAAAA
>CABHPP010115493.1:1139-55800 GCA_902168425.1 Peromyscus attwateri
AATTGAACACTAAACTTTAACTTTGTACCCCGAGATGATATCAATTAATTCTCCTGCATTTTAATAATTGTGGATGAAATATTAAGAAGACACTATTGGTTGTTTCTCTTGGCTATTCTATGACTGCACCAATGTCAACGGAGGCTGATGGCAGCCCTGGGTCTTCCTTACAACACATGCCATCTCTTTTTCTCACCTTATTGCACTGTCCAGACAACCAGGACAGTATTGAATGAAAGCAGCAGCGGTTTGACATTCTCACCCCAAGGGAGTTTCCTAAAGTTCCCATGTTCAGTGTGAGGTTTGGTATAGGCTTTTTCCCTTTTATCCATTGGATAAAGATGTTTACATCTATTCTTGGTTTCTAGGAGTACTTACCATGAACAGACAGTGAATTTTATAAGATACTGTTAAAAAAGCCTGGCTTCATAATAAAAATTTTAGAAAGCATCCCTTCTACTTTCTTTTCTGGATGACTATGTGTAGGATTAGTATTACCTCTTCCTTTTAAGTATTTACAAGGAATCACTGGTGAGGATTTTGGCCTAGAGTTCTTCTTTTCTTTGAAAGGGGGACGGCTATTATGGCTCAGGGTTTAAAGGATTTTAGTTCATGATGGCAGAGCAGAGCAGTTGATGGTGGCAGGTCTGTGCTGGAGGATACTCACAGTGGACCCAGGAAGCAGAGCAAGGAGAATGCTGGCACTTGCCACCCCGCTCCCCGGAACAGACTCTTGCTGGATCACAGGCACACTCCACCATGCCGCACAGTGACTCTGGCGTTTTCTGTTTTTATATTAGCACACAGATAATGGGCTTCATTAAAGCATTTTCAGATATTGCTCTGGTTGGTGCTCCAGCGCCCTCTCCTGTCTCCTCTGGTTTCTCCTGCTGTCCTTCCTCCTGGACTATGCTCCCTCTGATTTTCAGGCATTGTTACTTTCTTTTCTGCCATCTCCCCTGAAGGTCTTGCTTTCACTTCTAAGGGTTCCCTTTCTAGTTTCATGACCTATACCTTCACCTCCACACACATATATACAGGGATGTAAAAATTAAAACCTAGGATCCATATATGAGAAAAAGAGTGCATTATTTATCTTTCTGAGACTGAGTTACTTTGCTTAAACTAATTTTTAGTTCTGTTCATTTTCCTATAATTGTCACAATTTAATTTTTCTTTATGGTTTAATAGAATTTCATATTTTTATGTGTTGTCATCAATTGATACAGAGTTGGAAAAAAATTAAGAATGGAGCAGATATTGTACATTTTGAATTTATGGATTTGGAAAACTCGTCTACTCAAATGAAAACACAATGTAATTGGTCTATTCATAAGGTAATTGTAGGTTTTTTAAAAAAGCAGTTCATGGGCTTGGAGAAGGCAGTAAAGTGCCTGCCTTGAAAACATCAGGACCTGTGTTTGAGCCCCAGAACCCAAGCATAGAAAAGCCATGCATTATGGTATACACTTGTAATCCCAGGCGACAGAAACAGGAGGATGTGTGAGGATTGCTGGCCGCCAGTCTAATCTATTGGTGAGCCCCAGATTTCAGTGAGAGACCAAATCTGAAAAAAAAAAACAAAGTGGGTAGCACCTGAGGAACAACTCGTCCTCTGATCTTCACATGCGCATGCACCTGCACATCCATGTGAGCATGTACCCTGCCCACCAAAAGCAATTTCTGACACAATGACAAGCAGTGTGATTTCACAGTAAGCTGAGGTGAGTGGCAGTCACTCCAGTGTCCCTGTGAGTGTACAAGGGTGTGGCTACTGCTCTTGCGGTTGTGCCGTGACAGTCCCAGACTACAGAATCTGATGATTCGATATGAGGAAAAAGCCTGGTCATATCCGGTTCTGTATGAAGGAGCCAGAGGCTCTGGCAGGGGCAGCAGGGGTGTTGGTGCGACTGACCTCAGGAAAGAAGTTTCTGCAGCGTGCTTTTGCTGGTTGTGGCTGTGTCTGGTTACTTGTCCTCATTGTGTGAGCAGTAGATATTGTAGCGGGTAGAAGAGGAATAGCTTGACTCCCAAGATCCCACATGCCAGCAAGATTCTTTTTATTAGCTGTTAAGCTAAAAGCTGAGTCCTACAACACAATCATTCTTGATACTTTCACTCCTGTGAAAATGTGAGTTTAACTCAAGATAAGAAATGCTCCAGGTCCTGCTAAACTTCTGCACGATCTGTTGTGTTACGATTGGAGGCTGCATTTCAGAACAAGCTGGGGTGATTATACACGATCTTTTGGTGCCAATAAAAGGTGGCATCTGAGGATGCCAGGTTGCTATAGAAACACCAGGGGAATAGAAAGGCAAGATGGATACCATACTGAGAAGAAATAGATTTCTGAAATGATACCTCCATGCCACATGAAACATTTTCCTTTTATTAAATTCATAGACAATAGGAAGAATGCTCCCAACACACAAAATATCAACAACCTTGAAATGTGATTAGGTATTTATGAAGGTAAAATTCCTCATGGACATTCTTTTGAAAACTGTAGAAACTTCTTAAGGTGCAGTATATACACAGAGAAGTACTGTTCAAGTGGCATCTAGAGTGCAGGCCTAAGCAGGGAGCCAGATGCCATGATAAGCACTTGGTTTATTAGTATGTAATGTGGATGTTAGCTTTATGAAAATATTGCTGCCAGTAGTGCCACTGGTGGCTAAGTCATGAGGTTTGATGTCACCTACACCCATATGGCTTCCTGCATTGCCTCCTAGAAAGATCCTGAGTCTGTTGGGACTTCAGTGTCCTAGTTTATGCAGTGGATTGATACTTTCTCCTGAGCTGTTATGAGGATTAGGTAATGTAACTACATGTGTGATGGCTAATCACAATTGTCAACTTGATGAAATCTAGAATTACCTGAAGAAAAGCTTCTGGGCATGCTTGTGGGGGATATCTTGATTAGGATAATTGAGGTAAAAGACCCATTCAACATAGGTGGTACCATTTCCAACATAGAATCCTGGACTGAATAAAAAGGGGAAAATGGCTCAACTAGAAGCATACAGTGTTCTCTGCTTCTGACTATCCACGCCATATGATGAGCTGCCTCAGATTCCTACTACTGCGGCTTCCCTGCACAACAGATAGCAACCTTGAACTGTGAGACAAAACAAACCTTTTGTCCCTTGAGTTGTTTTTGTCAGGGTATACACTAGATATTATATATGTTATATATTATTATATATTATATCATGATAATAGGAAAAGAAACTAAGAAAGCATGGCTCAGTGCAGAGCTTGTGAGCAGAATGAGAACTCAATAAATGGTTGTGTTGACAATAAACAAACTCAAAGACAATCACTGATTCCCCGGGCATGGTTAAGTGTTGAGAAGTCATAATTCCATGTTTACCCTAATGACTTATGAGGTAAAAAAGGGGCACAGTTTCCCTTTAACACATTAAACTGGCGGTATTTGTGAAGCCGGCTCAGTACAAATGCTGCAGAAATGATGGGGGAATGCATTTGAAGGACCAGTGAACTTGGTGCATAAACATCAAGCAGTTACAGTGAATGATGCATACTTGCTTGTAGCCTGTGACCATGTGGTGGAGCAGTGCCAGAATAGATGGCCCAGGATTAATTGAAAGATGTTTCAAATGCCCTTTATCATTTTAGGTAAGTGAAACCACAAGTTCTTGAAATCACTGTGTGAGATTTATAGTAGATACTATTTTAGAGGCTGGTGCACAGTATAGAGGTGATAGTGTGGAGTTAGGAGAAAAGCTGCTTCTCACCTTAGATGGTTCCTAACACCAAGCCTGGCATGAAAGGAGTGTCAGAAACAACTACCCCTGGATGTGAATCTCTAGTCCTCTTGAGTCTGTGTTGCAAACTTCAGGGATGAATGGGAAACTGTTTGTGAAGACTAGTACTAGTATGTGATTGGTGAAGCTTTTTCTAAGCTGTGATTAAATTCTGAATAAAACTTGGGGAGATGTTTGCAAATAGTTTTACAAAAAAAAAATTTCTAAGGGGCGACTGACTCTCTGAATAGGAAAGGCAAAGCTGAGAAGGATTATTTCTTAAATTTAACATAATCTGGTCCAATCATTAGAAAAAGTGTCACTGATTTAGCCTAAGGAGCCAGTCTGGAACAGCACACAGTTTGAATTACAGATTACTTACTTAAAGTACTCTTATTTGCCCTTGAATAGGGACATATGTATTAATTTGTATTAATAGTAAAAATGGGATGACTGAGAAAACCCCACACAGTACCATGAAGGATAAAGTAGAAAACAAAACAAAATAACAACCAAACCATACCAAAACAACCCCCCCCCAAACCATAAAAAAACAAACAAAAATTGACATGAGTTGGTTGGTCAGATTAACACAGCTGAGATCCTTGCTTTGTATGGCAGCTGCTAGATTTAATCTTGGGATTTTTTTTTCTTGATTTAGGAGTAAGACTCTGAAAATTCATATTGAAATCAGTTCTTTCAACCATATGGTTTAGACCTCAATTATTACAATTACTGAATAAATCCAGTTTTGAATAGTTTCTGAAGTGTCTAGTTTTCTACATAGTACCAAGTATTAAACCTCTGATTAGGGTTGGCTCTATTTTCCAAAGTTCTCAGGAAATGTTGATTTTTTTTCTGAGCATGGGTATGAAGTTGATGCCCCTGTTTTCAGATTAAACATTTTAGAGCCCAGCCTTCCAAACAGAATATGAAACTCTAACTTGCATACAGAAAAGTATGTTCATGTCCATGCATCCTTTCAGGAGTAATGTAATCACCACTGTGGAGCATCAGAGTCCAAACCTGCAAGTCCAGGTTTGGTCCAGCACTTCAGGTACAGATGATCAGCATAGCAGGAAACATTCCCAGAGCTCTTCATATATGTTAAGCGCATAGTTCATTAGTCAGCATCCTGTTTGTCTCCAAGTTTCTCCTTGCTGAGATCAAATTGCCACTTAAGATTTTGTAAACAAACAGCTATATTCTTACTCAACAAATCAATATCACCCACTCACTTGCAGAAGTCTGTGGCCCTCCAAGACCCTGTGACTCAGTCTTTGCCTGGCTGATTTCTTTTCTTTTCTTTTTTTTTTTTTTTTTTTTTTTGGTTTTTCGAGACAGGGTTTCTCTGTGCCTTTCCTGGATCTCGCTTTGTAGACCAGACTGGCCTCAAACTCACAGCGATCCGCCTGCCTCTGCCTCCCGAGTGCTGGGATTAAAGGCGTGCACCACCACCGCCCGGCTGCCTGGCTGATTTCTTGCATGCTCTTGACCTTTCTTCTCTGTCCCATCATCATGCTCTGCAGTAACTGTTATAGTTCTTTCTTAGCCCAAAGTAGTTCCTATTTAAGAGTTTGTACAAACTAGATGGTAGGGGAGGGTTATGATCCTGAAGTGGTGACTTAGGAGAGGTTTTCAGTTCCCAGTGTTTCTTCCATGTTCTTACATTCAGAAGAATGCTATGGGTCCAGGGAAGGTAAAAGCCAAAGCCTATGGTTTTGGTTAGTTCAGAATAAATGTGATTTTATGTGGAAGAAAAATAGCTTTAATCTCCTAAGAGCTAAAACAGATAGAAAAACCCCAAGGCTTCCAGGGAGTTTTAACAATGGTACTAAGTCATGAACAGTTTGGTGACCTGATGGATCTTGGTTATACAAAATACTCTCCCACACATCCCTTTTCTGAGGCCAATTTCATTTTCTTCAGGTTCAGTTAGCCATGGTAAAGCACTGAAATGTCACTATAATGTAATGAGTTCAGGTGTTTTGAGAAAGACCATTCACATAACTTCTATTGCAATCTATTCTCAAATAGTTCTATTTGATTTGTTATTGTTAATCTCTTACTGTGTGCCTAATTTATACATGAAACCTCTTCACAGTTCTGTAATACAGGAAAAAGGGCAGCTTATAAGGAGTCTGGTATTAGTCATAGTTTCAGCCATTCATACGGAGTCTTGCAACACACCCACCCAGGATGAGGGGTGACCCTTGTGCTGATCTCAATAGCCTAAGACAGTGGCTCCCGTCACTTTCAAACACTCACTCAATGCACGCATCTTCCTTCCTTTATTAATTTGGAAGCTGAGACCCAGATATGTCCAGGAACATCTGACAGCCAGGAAAGAGAATGAATGCTTTGGCTTGAAATGTACACACAATGAGCCTGAAGAAAGCAAAACAAGCATGTTTCTAGCAGTAATCAACCATAGTGGAGCTGACCTCAGCTGTCAGGGTGCTGCTGAATTGCCTACAGATGAGATCTACCTATCAGTCTGCCGATTGAAACTGTTGGATGTCACTGGCATTGTATGCCTTTGGGAATCTCCAACCTGCTCATTCTAGTCCCACAAGAAGTCAAGAAGAGAAGGTACGACGGGCAAGGAGAGGTGGCTTGGCCAGAAGGTTTGAGCCTTGGATCCATATAAGGACCATTTTGGGACCTTGCAAACATTCTTATGTCAAGTTATAACCCCAGGCTAGAGTAAGGAGGTAGGAATATCCAGCAGTGGAATCCAGGCTGCAGCAATTTTTATAGAGTTCCCTGAAATTCAGTGTGTAACTAAGGATGATAGCCACTATATGAGACTAAAAACAAAGGCAAATGAAAACTCTTCAAAATTATAAATCTAAACACTGATGTCCCTTATGTATTAAGGCTGTAGTCATCACCACTGATAATTCATTTGTCAGGATGTCTGAACTCAGCCCTCTTCCTCTTACCTGGCTTTCTCTTCCCATTTCCTTCCCATTTTCCATTGCTTTTCTCTTTTTCCTGTGGCAGGGACCAAGCCCGGGGCACTGCACAGGCTAGGCAAGCACTTTGTCCCTGAGCTGTACCCCTTCTCTACTCGAAGCATACATAGATTATTTTACTTTTAAAAAGAGGAATACAATTTTGTGGCAGATGTTCTTGAGAGTTCCAGAGTTCACTTAGAATGCATTGAAATAAGCTAATTAAAGAGACACTGCTTCTTAACACTGTCCATATCTAAATACCTAGGCACATTTTATTTTAGTTTTCATGATTTTTACAATTATCTATATGTCAAAAGTCAAAGGAAAGTTGTTGGAGCCCACCTAGATTTCCTAGTGGCTTTACCCAGCAGGACTGCTTAAGAGGATGACTGGACCATGGGCCTGAGTACTAGGTATTTGGGAGGGTCTACACTTGGCTGTAACTAGCAAGGGGGAGGTCTTTTGCCCCTCCCTTTGGCATTGTTATAAACAGCCCTTTTGAATAAAGCTCTGGGCTGGGGGATAAGGATCCAGGCCCACCTGAGACTATCTTGTATTTTCTCTGTTTCTCTCCCCTCTATTTCTACCTAAGTCTCTTATCCCTCATTCCTCAAGAGTCTCTGGGGTAAATAAATCTGGTCTCCCACAAAAAGTCAAGTTGGGGGAAGGATATTATACTTACTAAAAGTAGCAAAGACGGTCCAATGGCAAAAAGAAGCTTTCTTTAGTAGGGCTGGCTGAAGAGTTTGTAAGAAAAATTATAACATGGTTTTAAATGTATGATTCAGTTTTGTAGATCATACATTCTTTGGCTTAGGTGTGGGTTGTGTGTCCTCAAGGAGCTTGCTGTGTATAGAGGGTTGGTATCTCTGGGGTAGTACTACTGGGAAGTGCTAAGCAGCCTTGAAGAGCCTCCAGGAAGCTCCTTAGGCCACTTGAGGCATTTTCACAAGAGGGCAGTTTGGCCAACACACACTGTCTACTCCTGTTGTAAGGTGTAATTGTTTGCTCTTGACATGTTCTGTGAAGCTATGAAACTAAGGGAGTATCACATGCCACAGAGTGTGAACTATATGAAAGGACCCTTGAACTTTCAAAAATGTGTGTCAAATGCTCTTTCTTTATCACTAAGTAGTCAGTATCATGTATTTCATTATAGTGATGCAAAGTTGACAGATACAGTACAAAAAGCAAATGGTGAGATTTGCTTGATATTCTTTAATTAAGATAATTTTTCTTCAGGAAGATATAAAGCAAAGCTCGGGGCAGTTTTAATCCCATCCTTTGACTTACTGATAGATCATGGAAACTCTATTAATAGAAATTCTATTTCGTAATGGCATATTATCAGAAATTAACAAAAGTAATTTCCCCTTCTGGACTTCTTGGGCTAAATTCTCCCAGATGATTTTCAGTAATTAAAGTCCCAAGAAGAGCAGTTCCCCAGTGCTTTTGGAAGTATCCACTATGGCAAATTAGAGATAATTTCTGATCCATAGGTTAAAATATTGATAATACTTATTACTATTAGAAGAAAGCTTATATGCTTAGATCTTGCCAAGTTCAGCAAAAACACTGACAATGATGAGTTGGGCTCATGAAAACCAATCAATACCATTTCCCACACTTCACTTCTGTAACGCTTCACAGAACTACAGGTGATTAACTACAGAAGAATATGTCAGCAGTAAAAATTAGTGTTATCTGTGGCCCATGTTTATTGGCAATTTAATTCTTATAAGTCAAATTATTTTGACTTAATGTGATTCTAAATTATATTAAAACCACACAAACCAGAACCAAAGTATTCATTAAGATGTAAAGGTGCAATATACATGATGAATGAATTTTCACTTAGATTTATCCTTTGTTAGAAGTTAACTGTGTTACATATAGTTATATTTGTGCATAACTGAAAACGAGAGAACGTATCTTCACTGTGGGTAATAGGGGTCTCAGTTGGGGAATATTGAGGTTTCAGTATTCCTGGTTTTGGATGAAAAGTGAGTCTGAAGAATAATCTTGCAGCTGGTCAGGAATCTGAGAAATATCTAGCCACTACAGAAACCAAGAAGCAACAACTATTCTAACCACTCCCATCCTGTTGTGTGGCTGCTTCTTCTGTGTTGCACACTAGCATAGCTGTCTTGAATCAGTGTGGAGAGTGAAGTCCAGATTAGCATATAAAGAAAAGCCATGGCAGAGATATAAAACTCCACCCACCATGGCAGCTGAGTAGCAGACGGAGCATGAGCAAAAATAGCCATTTATACAAGTGACCTATAAAGGTCTCAACCATTGGGAACAAGTACCATGGAGCCTTTGACCTTTCCTCAGCCCTGGCGCACTTCTAGCCTGGGGAATGCTTTTCCTCCTTTAATAAATCATTTATTGTGTCTCCATCCAATTCCTTATTCTGGGCCAGAAGAACCTGGAAATCCCAGTGGATGTCCACTGGACCCAGATCCCTGTCTATATCAGGAGAAGCGGTGATCATTCCTACAAGACTTCATGAAATCAGGCCCATTACTGTCCCCTTCGAGAGTATCCCTATCTGGTTACATAGAACGTGGGAAGTTGGCAGCAGAGAGGTGCTGTTCAGTAGTGTAGCTCCCTGCAAATTGCCCACAGGATCTACAGAAGTGCAATGTTTTGTGAGTTACTCCTGCTGTGGGTGGGACTCTTCAGTGGTGTGGCTGCCAGTAAGTTGCTCAGGTGACTTCCTGGTGGTGTAGCAGCTTCTGAGTCACCCATGCACCTCTAAGAACCTCACTTGCTTCATTGGTTCATTAAACTGGACTTGGCTGGAATCCTTTCTTTGGTTTGCAAGTGCCTTTCCTATTTAGGGTGAACAGATTTATTTTTAAAATTCTTCCTAAGAAAATTCAGGTGCCATACCCCCATCCCCAGACACAGACACACAGAGACACAGACACAGAGACACACACATTCTTTTCCCCACACTCCCCAACTGGGAACCTTTCTATAGAGACAAATGACAATCCCACATGTCTAGTGCCTCCCTGCTCTGAGCATGTACCTCTTCTCCACTCCCACTGTGTTTTCTGATCTGGAATGGAAGTTCTATTTCTTGGAAGGCATACTGGGCAATGCTGATCCTTGACATATAATGGCTGTGAGCCCGTCGAGTTTCCCCTCTGACAACTGAAGGAAGGATCTACATTGTGAAAGAGAACTGAGAATGGCGATTCCAAGCTCCTGGCAAAGTGTGTATAGGGTCCATCAACCCTGGAATCCTCATCTGAAGTCCTTCAAGTAGGAGAAGAACCCACCGAGAAGGGAGGCATCATGGATTACACTCTGCCCTCTGCAACTGAGTGCCTTTGGGAAATCAGCTTTCCAACCTGAATTGTAAAGTCAGAGGTTTGCAGAAGTAGTTTTTGAGTATTCTCACCAATTAGATGATTGCACCCCAACCTGCCTACTAGGAGAAATAGAGAAAATAGGATTCTGTGACCAGCTTGTCTGGATGCAAAGTGAGTGACATATGAAACTGAGATGCTGCCACACAAACGGTGCATAGCTGAGGCCCAACTTCCAAATTCCAGCGACTCCAGAAGACTGAGGCACCACATGGAACCTGAGTGAAACAAGTGTTCTCTGTCATTGCATGGTTTTAAAAACAACAGCCCAGAAACCCCCAACAGCTAGATTTTTAACTAAAGCCAAAAGGAATTTTAAAATTAATTCTTTTAATTGATTGTTCTTTGAGTTTTGCACTCTGTGTTGCCACTAATCTTGTTTCTTAAGTTTCTATAAAAAAAAGTCCAAACCAAGAATGTGTTTAAAACAAGTGATTTGAACAAATTTAATCTAAAAATTATAGAGACACTATATGGAAAAGTATTTTGCCAAACTCTGCATATGCATGTTAGTCTTTTCCTTCAATAGGAAACAAATTAATAGGAGGGGGAATGAGGCATGTTGGGGGTATGGTGGGGGAGGCAGAGAGCAATCATAATCTCCAGGGACACTAAATCATTGATATGATACAATGCATTGCTGACAGTTGCTTTTTCATAATTCCTATTAATTGGGATCTGTAATTCAATAATCATTTAGAGACATGACTAAAAATCATTGTAAGTTGCATTCTGATTAAAGGAAACAAGAAACTAAACCAGATGCTATATTGAGAGCAAATTACCTCAGGATACGGCTCCATATTGAGCCCATCTGTTTTCAGTGTCCATTGCAGCCATCAGTTCTAGATACAAGTGACACATACTAGAAATTAAGGCCTTGGAAACAAGTGGATGCTATGGAATGGCTGCCACCGGCATACGTGCCATTAGCCTTCCCTGAGACTCTCAACCTGGACCACAAAGTAAAATTGCTGTTTCACAAATTCCCAGTGTCCAGGTGTACTTGGGACCAACCAAGTCAGACTCTGTGGATGTAGAACCTTGGTGTAGGTTCCCAAGAAGCTCCAATAGGCAACAGAACTTGATACAGTAAAGTAAAGCCCAGCTAGTGAATTTCCAAATAAACAGAATGTATACTATTTTGGCTTAAAATTCCCAGTGTGACATCTATTTACAGTTTTCTACTCTTCTGTAGCGAAATGCCCATCTGCTACCCTTTAAAAAGGACAAATGCATAGGCTGATTAATCAGACCTTGTGGTAGCCACCTTTGGAGTGGTATCTCAGCTCACAGGGGCTTCTACAGCCTTCTTCCCTCATCCACAGAAGAGGTCCTGGTGGCCCTTGCCTCAGAATTGATCAGCTGCTATCCTGAGTTGCATTTCTGAATTGAACATGGAAGCTAATATTTCTCCATGGTTGGTTATGGGAGGGTAGTGTCTTTGGCCTAAGGACTTTGTAATTAAGAGTTATGAGGAGAGAGCTTCAGAGAGCAAGATGAGTCAGAGAGGCAGAGATAACCTCTAGGCTTCCAGGGTAAACTTGGTTGGTGTTTGTCTCCTTGACCCCCTCTCCATAAATTAACAGCATCCTTTCTCCCTTAGGAACTCTTTACCCTCATCCCAAGGGCCCTGTGGAAAATGGATAAGGCAGGCTTATTAGTGACATTGTCTGATATCATCAGAGATCTGAGGAAAAAAAAAAAAACTCTTGGGGGTTCCAGGGTCTTATGTCCCTGAACAAGAAATGTAGAAGACACAGTTGTAACAGGAGAGAAGACTTGTTAGACAAAGAACACTTGCAGGGAGACAGCAGGCTGGAACAGAGAGAGTGCAGCATGGGTTTTTGGCCCATTTGTACTGCATGGGATTTTTGGCCTCTTGGGCTCTCAGTGCAGACTATCTGGCCCAAGCTCTACATATGGACCTGTAAACTTCATGTGTTACATATCTCACTGGCATCATAAATCTCCACCCAGGGGTGTGTGTTTTGGTATTATAATAAGTCAGAGTACTTTATATACCCTGGAATGCCACTGTGCATAGTCAGGTGCCTGCTCGTCTTAATGGGTCTGGGCTACAAGTATGTTCCTAGGTTTCCTTTTGCCAGTTTGGTCTTCCCATATGTCAGCTGATAAGGCTTTTAGGACCTTACTTTGCCCTGTTCTCCTGCCTCATTGGTTTCTTGCTCCTTAAGCAGAAATCTGAAACAGGAAAAGGTACCACTGCCATTTTGGTGACCAACTGTCATGAGGCATGGACAGTTCCTGCAGTTCCAGGGATCACGCTGCAGTTGCCATGACTCCCACCCAGACCTCCCGCTTATTTGTTCAACCAGTCTTTGAATCTGAGCTGAAGGCTATATATGCTTACAAAGAACGAATCCCAGTAGAGTTTACCATTGTTCTTGGGGGTCTCATCTTAAATTTGCCTGGAAACTTGGAAGCATCCTGTTTTGGGATACATGATACATTCTTGTATCCTTACCCTCCTCCCTAATAAGCAACTTATGTTTTTGATGTAACTGCAAGTATTAACTAACATAAACTTTTGAAGGACATGATCTACATCTGTGGATGGCCTCAAGACTATTTAAAGTAAGAATAAGGCTTTTTAAAGCCCATTGCAGTCTTAAAGCTCTTAATCAGGATAACTCCAATTTATATGGTTATGGTGGCTCATGCCATCAATCCCAGCATTCTAGAGGCACTAATGGATGGATCTCTGAGTTTGAGGCTAGCCTGATCTACATAGTGAGAGTTATAAGCCAGCCAGAGGGCTACATAGTGAGATCCTGTCTCAAAAAAAAAAACAACCCCCCCCAAAAACAACTCTAAATCTTTTATAATTTTTGTATGCTCTATGAAGCCTTGTTTTATTCATTTTCATTTTGTAAACATGAAGATATTTGAGAGACATTCATAACAAAGGTATAATTTGAGAAAAAGGATTAAAAGCTTATCAAGCACAAACATGGCTTTAAATAATGTATGATCCTTTGGACAGGAGCCCAATCTGCTTGTGGAAAAAAGTTCTTATTTCCTCTATCAAGCAACATTAAATGAAATCAGAGCACTGCTGTTAAATCCAACCACACACCAATAACTTTTGATTTCTAACAGTACCTTTCCTTATTAAAAACCTCTATGAAAAAACAAAACACAACTGTTAATAAGATATTCCCCAGCTCAGTCTTAACGTACTTGGCATGATTCAAGGCCATCTATGTGAATGCAGGATATGCACACTTCTTGCTTTGGGATACAAGCAGAGCTGCTCTGATGTAGCCTTAAAGACAAAAGAAAGCCACCCAGGTCTCTCTAGTCACACGTCAGAGAAGAAGTGAGGTATGAAAGGGTGTTCAGATGGCAACTGCTTGTGAAATTTGGATCCATAGAGCTCAAGTATCAGAATTCAAAAGCAAGTGGTAAAAGAGGATAAAAGCAAGCACACTGCTGAGCAGTCTAATAGTAACAGTGCTGTGAGCTCTGCAAATGCTCCAGGTGCTAGACTGCAAAGACATAGTGGGTCCCACACCCACAAAACCCGATCCCCAAATCTGACTAGCTCATGTTTCCTAAGACTCTAAAGGAACAAGAGGTTGCCTAAGAATAATCTGGTAAAGACAACAGGGTGGAAAAAAGGAAGTGGCCTTTTGACCACTATACTTTATTTTTAATACAAACTATAAAAAAGGTTTCAGACATCTTTTAAACAAGAATATACTTTCTGTAAGTGTATCAAGCCATCATTTATTACAGATTAACACTGGAAAAATTTGAACAAGTAATTCTTAATTTGTTTATATAACATAATGAGACTTAAGAGAACGGGAATGAGCAACTAAGGGCAAATTCAAAACCTGAAACCTGGTGTCTGCGTTAATTCCTTCACAAGTTTCAAGTCACACACACAGCTACAAAGAGAATGCAGGCATTCTTAACATTGAACATTATCTACAAAGAACTTCTTCTTTCCAATCCTTTGGATTCCTTGGGCCCACCTACACAGGTCCTGGTGCCCACTGTGGACATCACGCAGCTGTCATGTTCCATCTGCTGTGGCTGCTTTCTGCCCCAGGGGCGGGAGCTATACCAGCTCATAGTATTTCCCAGTCTGAGGGTCAAAGTAGCAGTTGAGACATGGGTCATACAACAGAGTCAGCACTTCCTCATCTTCTTCTGCGCTCAGGTCCTCTTCACCTGTGAGCCAGGGGAACCACAAACACATTAGTTAGGGGCCTGGCACAGAATTCCTAAAGTGCCACCCAAGAAGGCAGTCATGGCAGGGATTACCACCTCTCAAGAAACTTTATTCAGACAAGAGTTAGGTTGGGAAGGAGGAACATGGTAGAACTTGGATTCACAAGAGCAGTGTACATTTGAGAAGAAATGCCAGGGACTCAAAGGGCCAGCTCCACAATGAAGGACAAAAAGCAAACAGGGGGCTGGAGGGATGACTCGGGGGTTAAGAACATTGGCTGCTTCTCCAGAGGATCCAGGTTTGATTCCCAGCACCTATGTGACAACTTGAACTCTCAGTAGTAACTCTAGTCCCAGAGCATCTAACACCCACTTCTGGCCTCCTTGGGCACTGTACACATGGTACACAGACATATATGCAGGTAAAATACTCTTATATATGAAACAAACAAAACAAACAAACAACAACAACAAACAAAAAACACCAAGCAAAACCAATGGTATAGAGAAGAGCCTGAAGGAAAAAGAATAAAATGGCAGAGTCAAAGGACCAAAGAGTCACAGGCCTTAGGATCAGGAAATACTGGATGATATGCAAAACTCAATTACCACAGTTCTAAAGTCCTACATGTGCCAGAGCTCTGTCTAATGCAGAGCAGTGTGAGTCCAGGTCAGAATACAGTCTTTATTCATTTTGTTTCCAAAAGGCTACCAGACAACTATGCATTTAAATGATGCCATTTACAAAGCTAGGATCCATAACACAGAAAACATATGAGATGGGCTGTCATTTTCTTTGTGGTAGGAAGGTATAAGCTTGATGGGGATATAGATGATGGCTTGATGGAGGGAACATGCATTGCCCAAATCATTAGCAGAGTTTCCAATAAGTAGTATGCAATTAAAAATGTTTCATGAGAATACTTTCTGAGCTCCTTTGTGTGCCCAGTAGTATTTGGAAGAGAGTCCTGTTTCCTCAGAAAGTCTGTCTTCACTTCCAAGCTAGAAGGATGAGGTCACGCTCAGAGAAAAGGAGGTGGTTAGGACATTTCTCTCTTTATTAGCCTAGCCCACTAAAGATCAAAGACAAGTGGGCTGTGAGCTCATCAAGGTTGACTTCCAAAAGGCTTTGGCAGTGAGCATGAGAAAAAGATCTGCAAGTGACAGAGGTTCAGTGAAAACCGTGCATGGTTCATGGATGTGTACATGTTTGTGTGTGCACCGATTGAAAGTCAAAGATCAATGTCTGGTGTCATGCTTAACTGCTCTCCATGTTTTTTTTTTTTTTTTTTTGAGACAATATCCTTCACAGAACCTGAAGCTCACTGATTTGGCTGGACTGACTGGCCAATGAGCTCCATGGATCCACCCATCTCCACCTCCCAGTGCTGGGATTAGAGGTGTCCACTCCCATTCTCGATTTTTATGTATGTGTTGCCATCTGAAGTCAGGTCCTCATGCTTGTTTGGAGGCACTTTACTGGCTGAGCCATTTTCCCAGTCCCCAAAACTGTTTCTTGAGGCATAAATAAAAGCTCATCATCTTTCTGGAGTGGGTACAGAATTATAATCTCAACAATCAGGGGTTGGAAGGCCATGCAATACCCTGACTTAAAAGTAAAGTAAAATAAAAGAAAACACACAAAGCCCATGATACTAAATGTTACAGCTCAGTACAGTCAGGTGGTGGGGGAGGCTTGCATGATACCCAGCTACATCAGAGCAAGCTGTCACAGTTACCATCAGGGCATTAGCAAACTGGAGTTAGGTTCGTGGGTATATGCCCACATGATGAGCAAGCCTTTGAAGCCACTCCATAGCCCATCCTTCTTCCAGACCATTTACCATAACCCTTCCTAGAGCCAGACCCTGAGCCCTGAGTGCCAGGTACACAAAGACTATAGGAACAGGTTTGTTCTTAGGGAATGTTGTAAATATGCGAAGGCTTGGTTCTTTTGAATTGAATTCTGCACCAGCAGTCCTTAAAATTGGAGCTAAGAGGAATGGATGTATTTGCCCTCCTGGCTAGTATTTCATTGAATGAGCCCCTAATGGTCTGGAAAAACTTTCTCTAGTTACTCTGTAAACAATCATGGCAGGATAGAATAGGCAGGTGTCCATTATGGTTTCCATCTTGCAGAGGAAGCCAAGGCCTGCAAAAGGAAACAGCTTGCCCGAGGTTGCCTGGTTGTGATTCAGAGGCAGAGCTTGGGACAGAGTCAAGTTATAAGGCTAAATAAAGCTCAGTGTCCCTTGTCATATATTCTTGTAAAAATTAGTCAATATGCTATTAATCTAATTGCTCCTGTGGCCTGGGTTCCTACTTATTAAGCAAACCAAAGCCCCAGCTCAATGTATAAACAGACAAATAGGACTTGAGCCCTGCTACTGAGAAACTGCCTAGCCATCCTTGAATTGCCTTCCACTTCAGTCAACCACAATTATCTTGGTCTAGCTTTCAAGGGCATATGTCAAAGTTTCCTTTCCCTTGCTCTCACTTGAGCCCCCTGGGCTGCAGATTGGTGGTGACCAGTACCTGAGTTCTCTCTGCCCAAATAAACTCTTTAAAATCTCAATGTGCCCAAATTTAGCTTTTAACACCATGTTTGATGTTTTAGTGAAGGGTGTGGAATCACACATTTAATTGGGAATTTAAACATGAGATGGATTATAAAAATGTAAAGGTGACCTACATTTTCAAATATTAAATTTATAAGCAGAAGAAATTTGACTTCTCATATTTCATAACCTGCTGGTAAATCTGACAGAGTCTGTTGTGAGACCAGGGGTAATGAGTTCAATAGGCCCAAAGGAAAAGAGCAAGCTTGGTGACAGGGGCATTAGCCCTTCCTGCTTTAAAGATGAGAGGTGGTATAGGCGTTAGGATTTAGAGGATTTGGTGGGGTTCTAGGAGGAGGCAAGAAGGTTTTAGGCTTTTATTTTGGCTAAGAACAAGGAAGAATTCTCTTATCATTAGAACTGACCAGTAAATGCAAATGTATTCTAGGGAGGGTGAAGGCTAGGGCAATACTTGTATAGGATTTTGTAGATGAATCTACATAGCATAAAGGACCACATCCAAAGACTCCTCTGATGAGCTTCTGTAACCTTGGACTACTAGGGTTTATATCCTGAAGAATCACAGGACTTTGCTATCAACCACATTGAATTAATAGTGGTAGCCAACCTGGGTACTTGGCACAATTTTTAATGAACAAGAGATCTGAGAATGAATGTTGCCTTCCCTTTATTTCTTTTGTTGCCTTAAGGATGGCCTCTGAGGCTCTCTGTTTCTATCCTGTTCTCTTCTTGTGGAGAGGTTGAAAGTTGCTTTCCGATAGATGGGACTTACCCATACAAACAAAGCAGCCACAGATGTTAACAAGGAGTTAACTGGGTGTTGCTTCTCTATAAGGGCTAAAAATATCCACCGTTTCCAAAATCCAGCAACCCTGGGGATGGGGATGGCTGCCTGAATGGTGGCTAGCTGCAAGTTCATTTGCCTCTTTGGACCTGGATTTCATCACATAAAAAACTGGTAACCACAATGTCTCGGCGATAGACCTTTGTGGAGGTTAAGTTGGATGTGGTAATTTGCATAGTACAGTGCACAAAGTAGTTGTTCAGTAAATGGTGGTTATTACTACTTAGGATACTAATGAGATAAACCATGAACTATAAGCTATATATTTTTATTAATTTATAAGTATCAATACAGCTATAAGCATGAACCAAAGGCTTTGTAGAGGTAGGTGATCAGACATTTAGATAATGTGGAGATGGCTCCACATCCCATTTCTACCTCACAGAAGCTGAGAGACATTGGAAAAATTCACTGCTGAACCTCAATATTGTGTAAGTTGAGATAGTAATAGTACCTGCATCTTTCCAGTGGGGTGTTGGGGAATACTATTTTAAGGTGTGTTACATTTGTTTAACTCTGTGAAGCTGTGTTATTGCGCCTGTCTAAAACACCTGATGGTCTAATAAAGATCTGAATGGCTGATAGCAAGGCAGGAGAAAAGAGAGGCAGGGCTGGCAGGTAGAGAGAATAAATTGAATGAGGAATCTGGGAAAAAAAGGAAAAAGTAGTTGGACTCCTGGGGCCAGCCACCCTGCTACACAGCAAGTCACAAAGTAAGATAAGATTTACAGAAGGAAGAGAACAGGAAAAGCCTAGATGCAAAACAGGTTAATTAGAGTTAAGAATAAGATTTACAGAAGGAAGAGAACAGGAAAAGCCTAGATGCAAAACAGGTTAATTAGAGTTAAGATAAGATTTACAGAAGGAAGAGAACAGGAAAAGCCTAGACAGACAGGTTAATTAGAGTTAAGAAAAGCTGACAAGAAATAAGCCAAGCTAAGGTCAGGCATTTATAAGTAATAATAAGTCTCTCCATATGTGATTTATTTAGGAGCTGGGTGGCAGGCCCCCCAGAAGAGCAAAACAAACAACATTTTGGCATGCCAACATGGCACTCGAATTTCCATAGTGCCTAAGAAAACTTTACAAAAAAAAAAAAAAAAAAGAAAAGAAAAAAGATATGGCTCTTTAAGAGTTTCTGCCAGTCAGTGAGTCCTTGAGCAGCTAGTATGTTAAGTAGGAACAAAATACTAAGTAAAAACACCTGCCACAGTGCAAGCATCAGCATGTTACAGCTCTAGGAAGGTTGAATGCAGTTCCTGGTCAGACAAACCTCCAATTGGCCTTGAAATTCATGTTTGGTTTTCACGACCCGAGAAGCAGGTAGAGCCAGCTGAGAGCCGCATTTGGAGGATCCAGGTGTAGGTTAGCAGTTTAAAGGTTTGCTTACCCGGTCAAAAAAGGCTGAAGATACACAATAAAAGAGGTCCAGACAGAAAAACCTCTAAGCAGGTTACAATGTGTTTAACAATGGGCGTACGCTTAAGAAAAGAAAAAGGGTATAATCGTAGAAAGAAACAAATAGTTTAAAGATTTTATATATATGAGAGAGTAAAAGACCCTCTGAGACCACAGCTGCTCCCTGAGACACAGACTCCGTCAGCTCTTATTGGACCAAGAGGTCCAATAGGTGAGTCTTTGTTCTCCCAGACGATCACCCCAGCCTCTAGGCTTTAGACCCAGGACACAACCAGTTGCAGGCCAGCAAACAGGACTTCTGACTACCACCATCCCCACCAGACCCTGTAAACTACAAGCCTCAATCCAACCCCCAAACCCACCCATCTTCTGAGACTGCAGCTGCTCCCTGAGTCACAGACGTCGTTTGCACCAATTGGAGAGATAGGTAGATGCCAGTGCAAGAATACATTCAACAGCATAAAGAGCAATATGGCATCACCAGAACCTAGCAGCTCTACAACAGCAAGACCTGAACATCACAATGTAGAAGCAGCAGAAGAAAATGACCCTAAAATGGCTTTAAGAAGATGATAGAGGCCTTTAAAGAGACAATGAAAAATTCCCTTAAAGAAACTGAGGAAAAGACAAACAAAAAATTGGAAGAAATCAATAAATCCCTTAAAGAAAGCCAAGAAAACCAAGAAAAAGCAATTAAGCAGGTGAAGGAAACAGTTCAAGACCTGAAAATTGAAACAGAAACAAGAAGACACAAATGGAGGGAATGCTGGAAATAGAAAATCTGAGTAAAAAGTAAAAAAAAAAAAAAAAATTGTGAAATGGAAGTGAAAAATGCCTTGGAGTTTTGTTCCCACAGGGGATGAGAGGCTGTGGATTCCTCCAGGGTTAATATGGATCAGGTTTGATCAGTTGAGACCTCCTGAATCTTATCAGGTGATATTTATCAGCAAAAATTACTGCTGGTCTTCCCAGGACTTGGTCACTGTCTGAAATTTTAACTCTGGGGCCCTAAAGATACTGTGTCCACAAATAGCAGGAAGCAGTTTAGAGAATACTATGCCCACATTCCCAAGAGATGGGGTTGGTGGTCTTTGGCTATTTGGTGGGCTATGGATATTTGTTTTCATTTAGGGGAATATAGTATATTGTTACAAATTTAAGGTAATTTTAGTTACAAATATATATATATATATATATTTCTACTTTTGTTTAAAGGGTTTTTGTATGGTGATATAAATTTAAAGTTATTTTTGTTACACTCTATATATTTCTACTCTTGTCTAAAGGGTTTTTGTATATTGATATAAATTTAAGGTTGCTTTTGTTACAGCATATTTATATGTGTTTCTACTCTTGTTTAAGGTTTTGTACCTATGCAGTTCATTTAAAAATGTAAGGTAAAGATTAGTTTTTGAAAGCTATTATTATAAACTATATAGGACAATCAAGAAACAGGTTAGTAGTTAGTAATTTTTAACAATCAAATCTATAGATATGTTAGGTATGTTTTCTAGGTTAAATATATTTTAGACAGGTGGTCTTCAAATACTTCAAAGATCTCTAGAATATGGCATTTAAAATGTTTTGTTAATTAAAAAATTTTCAGGTCAGTGAGACACATCTGCTCCTGGCAGCACCAATTTACTTCAGAGACTATGATGGGAATTGAAGAAACTCCTTGTGGAGTTTGCTTTCATTGTGGCAAGGTTAGCCACTGGGCAAAGAAATTGTTCTTGCCTTTGACTGCTGACAATGTGCTGTGCAGCCTGGATAAACAGGATATACAGAAAAAAAACTGTTGAACTTTGTCAAAACAAGTCAGGACAGTCCTTCAAAACTCCTTCTTCACAGAAGAGTCTGTCAGATATTCTGCAGAACACAGAGAAAAGTGACTGATGAAGTTTGCCAACACAAGGCAGAATAGTCCTTCACATTTCCTGCTTCACTGAGAAGTCTGCCTGATATTCTAGCCTGTAGGCTGAAGATCAATGCCCCAAGGCTGCAGAAGGAACTATGGGTGACTGTCCAGGTAGTGAGATGTCTCTGTCATTGCTAGAGTTTTGGAAGTTGTTTGCAATGCACCTTTTGTTTACTCCAATAATATTATCCTTCTGGGGTCTTTGATAGAATTGAAGACTAGATAGTTATAGCTGCAATTTTCCTTAGTTATGATAGAGAGTAAATTAGGTATAAAACTTTAGATTCATTAAGATAGGATAGATAATGGAGTATTTTTTTTCTTTTAATTTGTCAGGCACAAATGAACTCGAATTTGTAGCCAGAAGTTTCTCCAGTCTCACCCAGCCCTACAGTCCCTCAGCTATTTATAAAATAATCATTCAGAGGATTATATTAATTACCAATTGTATGGCCTATGGCGGCTTCTTGTTAGCTAGCTCTTATAACTTAACCCATTTTTATTAATCTATAATTTGCCATGTGGCTGTGGCATTGCCAGTCTGCTGGTATCTTGCTGCTCCTTAGGCAGCTGCTAGTGTCTCTTTCTCCTCTCCTTTCTTCTCTCCATATGTCTGCTTGAATTTCCTGCCTGCCTCCAAGCTGCCTTGACATAGGCCAATGCAGCTTTATTTATCAACCAACCAGAGTAATACATATTCACAGCATACAGAAAGACATCCCACAGCAGGAATTCATTACATTGTAAATGTAATCTTTACTTGATAATTGTTCTTATTGTGTAGAGTCCTATTATATTAAAGTTAAAACCTTTCATTTTTTTTTTTTGTTTAGACAAAAAAGGGGAAATGTTGTAGAATATTGTTTATGCTCTGGAACATTTGTTTACTGTATAGACGTGTTTGATTTAATAAAATTTACCTGTGGTCAGGAGGCTGAGTCAGAAACTAGCTGACAGGAAGTGGTAGGGAGGAGCCAGGTGGAGAAGGGTCTTTAAGGAGGGGTGAGGAGAAGCACAAGGACTTTTTGGAGGGCATGAGGGAGGTGAGGAGGTGAGCTATTTGTTATTCAGCCTCTCTGAAGAGCAGAATTCCACCTTAACCTTTGAACCTTGAGTTATTTAGAGGGACAGAGATTTAGATAAGTTCCCTTCTTAGTTTTGAAAGAGTCGGTGCCTGAGGGAACAGATTTCCCTCCGGTTACAGCCCTGCTGATTCGGACAGCTGTGGCTTCAAAGGCAGCAACAATTAAGTAAAAGGACATCAGTGGGGACAGAGTAAGCTTATACTCAGCATACAATGAGTTCTTAGCAAATGCTATAAACATTGTACTGGCTAGTTTTATCCAACTTGACATAAGCTAGAGTAACTTGGGAAGAGGGAACTTCAACTGAGAAAATGCTCCCACCAGACTGGCTTGTGGGCTAGCCTGTGGTTATTTTCCTGATTGATGACTGATGTGAAAGGGCCAAGATCACTGTAGGTGGTGCCACCCCTGGCCTGGCGGTCCTGGGTGCTATAACAAAGCAGGCTGAGCAAGCCACAAGGAGGAAGCCAGTAAGCAGCTCTCCTCCTGCCTCTAGATTCCTGCTCTGACTTTCCACAGCGAGGGACCCAGTGTAGGCTGGAACATACCCTTTCCTCCTCTTTTGCTTTTGGTCATGGTCTTTATCACAGCAACAGAAACCTAACTAAGACACTCATTATTGTGGGGAACACAGGCTTTTTGAGTTGGACATGCAAGGAGTATATTCCTTATAGCTTACTTGGTCCCCCAAATTGTATCTGCTTGATTTTTACTACTGAGAGAGAAAAACAGTAGACTGGGTTTGGATGCAATCAAAAGTTCTCAACTAGCTTATATAGGACACTAAGACAAATTCATCTTTAATTAAAAATCCCAAAATCATTTGCTTCACAGAGGAAAACAATTTTTTCTATCAAATATATTATGAAAGTCCTAAGTCACAAGGCTAATGATAAATCATGAGTGCTTGTAGATCTGCTGTTTAATTTCTGGTCTTTACTAATGGATTATTAGACCAACCTTGAGTGCAAGAGAACAGTGGCCTGTATAGTTGTTCAGTGTATTCTGTGCCTGTATTAAAAACAGTAACAATGTAAGCTAGTGCTGTTATGCTGGAAAACTCAATACATTTTACCACCAGCTGGGGATTTTTCAAGATGAAATAACCCCTATGGTGGGCTCTGGGTCTTCATCACCCCACTGCAAAGGGATCAAGGTCTGACCCATTAACAGAGCTCTTCCTATACAATGCAGATAAACCGAAGCACTGACTGCTGTACAGATGCATTCATCATGACACGTACACCACAGAAGAGGAGATCCATGCATTAGAACCACCTAAAATAACTTTGTGGGTTTTAGTATGAAAGCTGTAAATGGATGAATCTGAAAACTACCAACAATGGTATCTGTACAAAAATTGGGTGAGCTTATGTATAATTTTACATTGAAATAAGTACTTTAAACTTACATAAAAGGTTTTGTTTTCATTGTAATTTAATTTCTGAGGCCTCCAACTTAATCATTTTGCCATAGGAATCTCTGCATAATGAAATTACAATATCATTAAGCAATTGCTACTATGATGTCAAGTGTTGGGAATGTTTTGAAAGGTAATTATCCTGCATGGGTATGGGGTAATTTTCAATTATATTCTCAGATACTGCAGACTTTTAATTTTTTTCCCTTAAAATGCTAAATTGCTCTATTTAAAGACTGGATATAGAAACTCCAAAAGGACAAATTAACAAATAAATCCATTTTCTGCTACCAGGCTCAGAGAATCTGGACAGGCGTCCAAATTACATTTTTACTCTTCTCCCTATAACAAAGCCATTTCTACTGAAATAAAATTACCTTTTAGATACTAATCTATTTACAAACTTTCAGCCTCATCTACTTTGAAATTGGTTAGCAGCAATAACAGAAGAAAACCCAGCAGAGTCAGACTGAACACAACAGTATTGGCCGCCCTCCTCAGTCAGATCAGCTCGGGCAAATAACCCCTCCATTTCACCTTTGAAAGCCAATTAATACAACTGTTTAATTATCTATATTTAATGCATTTTAACTGTGGATAATAGAAAACCTGTATGTGCAAGCTAAGGCTTAATGCCTGAAAATAAATGAAGGTCACCACTTTATCAGATTTAAAATCTTGGAATCAAGACACTCTACTTGATTTTCGATTTTCTGATGCTGCCTCTAGAATTAAAAAAATGCATTTTACCACCTATAGATCCTCAGGAATGACTGACTGTATTTTTATGTGCATACTAATATACTACTGTTTAAGTGATTCACCAGTGAGGCCGTCACTGTGTGGAGTAGTACGTCTGAGATTCAATAAAGATGACATTTGAGATAAGATTCTGCCGAGTACCAGTTGCCTGGAGAGTCTTTTTCCAGCATCCTTCCGAGAGGGAGAAATTCAAGCACACTGGCATCTGGGAGTTCTACTGTGAACTACTCAATTTTGGTCTTCAGCAAACTGGTGCCTTCAAAGTGGAGGAAGATAGAAGAGCAAGGCTAGAGTGGAAATGATGAAAAGGTTCTTCTACTAGAAAGCTGTATTTCTTTTGAAGGCAAATCACATGCCATGATTACAGGTCCAGTGCCTCTGGGAATCAAATTCCTCCATGTAGACGAGTGAGATTGTTTTATTTGGGGGATGCCATATAAAGGTCACACTGAGGGATGTGGATGCTTAATTAGGGGTTATTGCAACTTTATTCCTTCCAGGTTGTCTTTATTATAATTCCAAATGTGATTTGTCACATGTGAGGGAGGCCCCTAGCCATACCACTGTAGCCTACAGAGCCAACAGCTTCACATGAGCACGACTTCTGGCCAGGTCTGAACATTACACATTCTCTTCCCAGCAAGGGAAGCTGGATTTCCATGCTGGGCCATAATCCTTTCTGGAGTACATGTGGTACCCCATAAGTAGGGATGGTTCTAAAAGAGGACTAGAGAGCTTTGGATTTAGCAATGTGTTTATGTTTCTATTAGAGAGCTGACTTGTATTCCTGAAAGGGAGGGTCCCTTTTTACAGTCGTGAGAATGTTGCTGGACCAGAACCTCTGAGACCTATAGAGGAGACAGCCCTGTCCTGCTGTGGGATGTTCTGTATGGCAAATATGTTGCTCTGATTGGTCAATAAATAAAACACTGATTGGCCAGTGGCTAGGCAGGAAGTATAGGCGGGACTAACAGAGAGGAGAAAAGAACAGGAAGGTGGAAGGAGACACAGCCAGCCGCTGCCAGGACAAGCAGCATGTAAAGATGCCGGTAAGCCACGAACCACGTAGCAAGGTATAGATTTATAGAAATGGATTAATTTAAGATATAAGGACAGTTAGCAAAAAGCCTGCCACAGCCATACAGTTTGTAAGCAATGTAAGTCTCTGTGTTTACTTGGTTGGGTCTGAGAGGCTGTGGGACTGGCAGGTGAGAGAGATTTGTCCTTAACTGTGGCCAAGGCAGGAAAACTCTAGCAACACTGTCCCCTGACAGTGATTAAAGGGAAAATATCTCTCTACCTCAAGCTTAAGTTGGGGACAAATAGTAATTGGTTGCCTCATAGAAATGACAGGGACCCTGTCTTCTAGAATGTGATAGAAAAACTATGAATCACTTTATAAGCTGGGAGTTGAGTTGGGGGTCTAAATGGAGTACTAAGAGGGCTATTGAGAATTGGAGAGACAGCTCAGCTGGTAAAATACTTGCCTGGTAAGCATGAAGACCCAAGTTTCATCCCTAGAACCTGTCATCTCAGTGTTTGAGATGGGAAGACAGGCAGACCCTGGGACCTGCTGGCCAGGCTAGACTATGTGGTCAGATGAAGAACATGTCTCAGTAAACAAGATAGATGACTCCTGAGGTATAATACCCAAGGATGACCTCTAACCCCACTCCCCACAACCATGAAGAGAACTATTGAATCCAGAAAGCTTCACAGGAAGGAGCTTACTAGATTAAAAGCTATCCGAGTGGATTTGTCACTTGTGCGGTTCTTTCTAAACTCAACAGGTATTCTGTGGTAGTACTACAGTGTGGGTTAAGCTGCAGATGGCCAGGTCTGTGGTACTGTGCTCCTTCACACTTGGGTGTGGGAGATAGGCTACTCTCCTAACCACACTGTCACACAGGACATAATGTCCTACTGGACAGTGTTGGGGTAACAGAAAATTTTCACATCATTCAGGGAAAACAGCAGTGCCTCATTAAGCATTTGTTATTTTTACATCCCCTTATTTGTTGGGGGGGGGGAGGCAGCTCACTGATTCTTTTATTTCCCAGTTTTTTCAAAGAGTGTTGCCGCTGAAAAGTCAACTACATTCCACATAGTATTTGGGCAGCACAAACAGACCTTGGTGGGGAAAAAAAGGCACAAAGTTGGATGGGAAGGGAGATAGGGAGGTGGATTTTGGAGGAGTTGTGGGAGGGAGGGTGAATATGAAAACTCATTGCATAAAATTCTCAAATGACTTATAAAAAACAAAGAGTATTACTGCCCCCCAAGACAGATTACATTTGTGATTCTGGAATTGAAAATAAAGTCATTTAAGGTTTAAGAACAAAGACAGGGGTTTTGTTACATGGTTTGGGCTCGCTGCTGTGATTACAGGTGTACCACTAGTCACCGCATCTGTAACCTGCTTTGCATTGTATATAAATCCGAAGAAAATCCACAGGCTAGCTCAAATTTCTGTGTCTCTCATGGACCAAGCACTCATCTACTTAGCAGAACTTTCTGGGGTGTTTACTATGTCCTGGATATTGCTGTAGGCACCAGGTACCAAAGACACTCAGTGAAGCAGAACTCTTAGACCCAGGCTCTTAAATGTGAAGTCATTATGTAGCTGTAAACAGAAGAACTATGAAAGGACACTTCTGTTGATGGAGAGCAGGCAGCCAGATACCCTCTCTGTCTGGCTGCCTGTAAGGAGTGGTGAGAATTCTGTGGATTCTTTACTAGTAATTTGGACATTGCATAAAAAGCATTTGCTACCTATTTGTATCTTGTGGGAGACTGATGACTGTTCTTAAAGGAGCAGCCTGTGTGACACTGTTATAAAGAACATGCAAGAGTATTATTTTTATGAAACTCTGACTATGTCAAAAACCCCTTGGAAGGCCTTTCTTCCTCCTATTTTTTTTGAGTTGCAGAGAGGTCTACAGGCTGAAGAAAGAACTGATTATTATTCCCTGTTGGAGCTGGTAGGCATGAATAATTTAAGGGTCATATCTGTAAAGGAACAAATGTCAAAAACAAATTGACAACTATTCTTCCAGCAAAGTATGGTTCATTTTCAAAAGGTCAGCTCAGTAGTTTTTTTGAGAAAGTTCTGAAACCTTCACTTCCCATTTTATGTTTCACACAGGCTCCGAGAGAACACTTTTTTAGTAAGTGTTAAGGGCACTGTGCTTGTGGTAACTGACACTTCACAAGTGTATTATAGCCTGGGAGGAACCATGAGGAGGCAGACATTCTCCTTCAGTCTGTGGCCGGGATCAGAACTCTGTGAGCACAACACTGTTTTTGCCAGGTGCAAGGCTCACTTAAGGTGGCGTTTATGTACTGCAGATGTTCAGCCTGGAAAGAAACTGGCGGGGACAGACTCCTACTGAGTAAGGCAGGGACAGGACCTTGGCTTCCAGGGCCACATGTAACTGCATGTTTCCTTCTGTATTGCTTGGGTAAGTTTTCTAAAATTACACATTTGTCAGGTCATCATGCTGTTGACCTCCAGCTGCTCCAGGTACACTGGCTCCTCCTCTGGGGACAGGGAGGCATCCCAGGGCACTGCTGCACAGCCCAGAGGACTATGGGAGGTGGGGTGATAGCAGTGCCCATACTTTAGAGGCTATCCATGAAGGCCTGGAGTATCAAGATGGATGATCCCTTTTCTCTGTGGTTCCAACTTTAAAAAAGCAAGCAACCATTGTTTGTAATAGCCAGAACCTGGAAACAACCTAGATGCCCTTCAACTGAAGAATGGATAAATAAAATGTGGTATATATGCACAATGGAATACTACTCAGCAGAGAAAAACAATGACATCATGAGGTTTGCAGGAGGGAGGAATAAGAAGAAATGAGTAAACAAATCAATATTTGATAGAGGGGGAGGAGAAGGGGGAGAGGGACAGGGAGAGTGAAGGTGAGGGGGAGAAGGAGAGGATGAGAGGGAAAAGGGGAGGGGGAGGGGGAGAGAAGGGGGAGGGAGGAGGAGGGGGAGGGGAGGGGAAAGGAGGGAGGAATAAGAAGAAATGAGGAAACAAATCAAGATTTGGTAGAGGGGGAGGAGGAGGGGAAGAGGGGGAGGGAGGGGAGGGGGAGGGGGGGAGAAGGGGGAGAAGGGGGAGGGGGAGAATAAGCACAGTGAATGGAGCACTCACCATCTCCGTAAGATTCTGGGCAGGCCATAAGGTGGCAGGTTACATGCAGAGACCCAGGTATAGAGGTCTGTGGCCTGTGGGCCCAGCCTTGCCCTGGATCTCATCAACTGTGGTTAGCCATTTTGAACAAGAAGGGGTGGGAGAGTGGGCAGGTCCAAGGCTGACACAGTGGCCAGAACCCTCATTCTCTTTGTTCTCTCTCTGTGTCATTGAAATCATAGTGATTAGCCTTGGGGATATTTCATGGTTTGTTTTTTGTTTTGGTAGACCAAGAACTCTCAATAGAAAAAAATCGTTTTCTTGATATCTGCTCCATGATGGTGGTATGAGTGCTAAATGCATTGTCTCAGCCTACAAATGGCAACAGAAAGGCAGAATGAATTTCAGAGGATTGCAATCATGCCTCCCTCTTCTTCTGATGATATGAACTGGAAGCCTGAACATTATTTTTCTTTGGCAAATATTTTATAGGATTGGATGGAAACCCTATCTCAGTGTACCAGTTAAGAACAGATTGTGCTAGGCTGCCTAAAATCTCGCTAATCATTATCATGGAGAGATTAAACAAAGTGGAAACAGAGTTTTGATGGTATTAATTAGCTACAAACCACCCAAGCATATCACAGAAGGAGACAGTGAATAAACAGGAAACATTAGTTCCCAAGAAGGGCAGTGGTGATGAACATGGAGGGTGACAGGCAGGAGTACTCGCCCTTCATCTGGTTAGCTCTGGCTAGCATGTTGCTACAACTCCCTGAATTTGTGAAAATTGTCCTTAGTGGAAGTTCTGTTTACCTTAGGCATTATGTAGCTTGTACTGACAGAACAGAACAGTGGTGACCTGAAGACACCCTTCTAGCCACTCATTACTAATATATATATATACCTAGCACCTTTGCTCCAGGTTCCTGTGGTTTATTTTGGACACTAAACATATTATTTGTTCCCTCACAGAAAGGTCTCCTCCTGACAGCCAAGATTCTATTTTTCTGTCATAAGTAATTATAAATGTATACCTCTAAAAAGTTTCCCAATTTGAGGGGCATAATCTATTTCAGACAGTAAATCACAGAGACATCTCCATCCCTTGAGCAGCCAGAAAGCACAAGTCAGATGCATGAGCTCTCACACTGAATTCTCTAAATCTCAAGAAAAATGGATACTCCACTTCCTCCCTGGAGCAGCTGGGTTGGGGGGGTGGGGAAGCTGGCATTTTTGTTGGAGCCATTTATATTAGTTTCAGTTAAAAAATATTAGATGTAGTGTTCTTCCATCTTCAAAATTCAACTCAGAAAATTATCCTGGAGAGTCCTATTGGAGGGCATTTGCCACTCCAATTATGCACCCGAGTGAACCAGAGTTCCTTCCTACCCTGCATCCGAACCACTGTTTCCACTGGAGATTCTTGTTGTTTGTTTCTTTGTTTTGAGACAGAGTCTTATGTAGCCCAGGCAAGTCTGAAACCAGTTGAGGATGATTTTGAACTCCTGATCCTCTGTCTGTGTTTCACAAGAGCTATGATGAAACCCACGTTAGGTTTCATGCATGCTAAATGACTTTCTTCTCTAGTCCAGAGATTCTCCAGTGTTCCTCTTTCACTCATTCCTGACATCCCGGCTCCCCGCTGCTATGGAATGTCGTTCTGTATGCTGTGGATGTGTGTTGCTCTGATTGGTTGATAAATAAAACACTGATTGGTCAGAAGCCAGGCAGGAAGTATAGGTGGGGTGAGCAGATAAGGAGAATTCTGGGAAGAGGAAGGCTGAGTCAGGAGTCGCCAGTAAGACACAAAGGAAGCAAGATGACAAGGCAGAACTGAGAAAAGGTACGAAGCCATGTGGCTAAACATAAATAAGAATTATGGATTGATTTAAGTGTAAGAGCTAGTCAGTAATAAGCCTGAGCTAATGGCTGAGCAGTTACAATTAATATTAAGCTTCTGAGTGATTACTTTATGAGCAGGCTGTGGGACTGTGGGTGCCAGGTGGGACCTGAGAAATCTTGCAACTACAAATGGCGCCAAGACATGGGGCAAGAGTTTTCACCTAAAACCCAAGAAAGCTTTAAAAAAAAAAAAGATTCTAAAATGGAGCTAAAAACAGCTTCCTAGTTGTGTCTCTCAGGCAAGTTGTGAGCTACAGTATGGCGGGTTTGCAGCGGCGTATGTGCTTGAGTGCAGCATGGCGGATTCCTGCCACTGTACACTGTGGTATCTCCAAGCCATGCAGCACATTGTGTGGCAGATTTAATTAATATAAGCTTCTGAGTGATTATTTTATAAGCGGCTGCAGGGTCCGTCGGACTGAGCAGGACCGGAAAAAACTTCAGTTACATGATAGCACAGACAGAAAAAAAAAAAAAAAAAAGGTTTCTGGGCTACACGCTGCTTTGATGGAGGCATGGACCTCCTGCTTCCGAGAGTTGGTGGTATGCATAGCTCCCAGAGCTGGCAGTAAACGTACCACTGCCATGTTGAAAAGCTGAGGTGGGCAGAGTCAACAGCCAAGGCTGCTGCTTCTGTTCTAACCACTCTGCAGTTTAAAGCAATATATTCACAATAAGACAGATTCAGATGGGATTAAACCCCAAACAGTTTACAATGTGTGTAAAAATGTACATAGGTTTGGAAGAGAGAAGTAAATGAATATAGACAGTTATATAAAGAAATAGTTTTAAAAAATAAAGTCTTTAAAGAGAAAATAAATAACATAAAAAATAAGCCATGTAAAGATGGAAATAACACAGAGAGTCTGGATTATATTGTCTTTGGGATTTTTAACTTCAGACAGACATTTGATTGTAAAGGCTACCCAGTTAAATCAATATATATATTTTAAAGATATCTTGACTTCAAAATTTAGATCTAAGGATATGTTACTTTGGAAAGGAGGCTCTGCTTTTGTTTCCAGAGGAAACAAGAGGGTATAGATTTGTTCCAGGTTAAGATGGGTCTGATTTGGTCAAGCCAGACCTCCTGAACCTTAACAGATGGTTATAGCCAGTCTTCCTAGGACTTGATCATTATCTCAAATTTTCTCAGGCTCCCCATAAGAATACAGCACCGCCAATCAGCAGGAAGTAGCCTAGTACACTATACCCACATTCCCCAAAAATGGATTATGGATATTTGTCTTTGTTAGAGGTTGGTTACAAATTGTTATTGGTCATAATCAATATCTTTCTAAAACAAAAAAGGGGGATATGATATAGATATGATAGGATGAAAGGGCAGATTATTGAATCTGCTTTTAAAGAGCAACTTGTTTTAAATTGCTATAGATTTTAGTTTATTGATACAAATTTAAAGTTAATTTTGTTATACTGTATGTATATTTCTACTCTTGTTTAAGGTATTATGTTTGTGCAGCTCATTTGAAATTGTAACAGATAATTAAGAAATACAGATTTAATAATTAGTCTTCTATGATAGTCAAACTTACATTCATGTTAGTTAAGTTTTCTAGGTATACATAGACATAATTCAATTAGGTAGGTAATCTTCAAACACTTCAAAGACCTACAGAATATGGCATTTAAAATGTTCTAAAAACTTATAGACTTTCCTGGACAATGAGGCATGTTTGCTCCTGGTGATAGACCCACAACATGTCCCCAAGGTTGGGCATGTTTGCCCATGCCCGGTGGACCTAGACACTTCCGCCTAGCCAGTTCCAGGTCAAAATAGCCATTTCTGGGTCAAGGCGTCTCACGTGACCAGGACCCCGTGGCTTTGCATGGTTGCATAAGAGCGCCAAACGTAACCATGTGATCTGCGCATGCGTGGAGTAGCCACATCGACCTGTGTATGCATGTGCCACCCAGCCTTTATAAGCCGGCGCCATATTCCCGGCTTCCTCCTTCTTCTTTCTCCACACACGTGTCTCTCTGCAGGCCTGAGCACTCATCTGTCTCTTTCATCTTAATAAAACTCTTGTCAGTGGATTCTGTCGTGTTTCGTGACATTTCCTCACAGAGTAAGAGCGCCGCTAAATAACTAACACTTGGCAGCACCGAATTTACTTCAAAGAGGAAGATGGGCATTGAAGACACTCCATATGGAGTTTATCTTCCTCTTGGCAAAAATAGCCATTTGGGCAAGAAACTGTTGTTGCCTGGACTGCTTGATAAAATATTGTATCAACTGGACATTCAGGACCCATACGAAGGTGACTACTGAAGTTTGCAAGGCCAGATGGTCCTTCAGGTTTCTGCTTCGCAGAAGAAACTACCAGGCATTCTACAGGACACAGAAAGAAGTGACTGAGAGACTCTAGGCCTGTGGGCGGAAGAAGGATGCCCCAATATTGCACAGGAACTTTGGATTATTGTCCAAGCAGCCAGCTGTCTCCATCATTCTAGATTTTTGGAAGTTGCTTACAATGCTCTTCCTGTTTACTTAGGTAATATTATATCCTTCTGAGGTCTTTGATGTAGTTGAAGACTAGATAGTTATAATTTTCCTTAGTTATGATAAAAGATAAATTAGATATGAAACTTTAGACTCACAAAAATAGGATATATAAAATATTTTCTTTAATTTTAACAAATACAAATAGACTAGATATTGTAACTATAATTCTTGCTTGATAACCATTCTATTATATGTAATTTTACTATGTTAAAGTTAAAACCTTCCTTTTTGATTAGACAGAAAAGGGGAAGTGCTGTGGAATGTCGTTCTGTATGCTTTGGATGTGTGTTGCTCTAATTGGTTGATAAATAAAACACTGATTGGCCAGAAGCCAGGCAGGAAGTATAGGTGGGGTGAGCAGATGAGGAGAATTCTGGGAAGAGGAAGGCTGAGTCAGGAGTCGCCAGCCAGACACAGAGGAAGCAAAATGACAAGGCAGAACTGGAAAAAGGTACCAAGCCACGTGGCTAAACATAAATAAGAATTATGGATTGATTTAAGTGTAAGAGCTAGTCCGTAATAAGCCTGAGCTAATGGCTGAGCAGTTACAATTAATATAAGCTTCTGAGTGATTACTTTATAAGCAAGCTGTGGGACTGAGGGGGCCAGGTGGGACCCAAGAAACCTTCCAACTACACCCTGCTCCTAACTAAAACCCAGTGGTTCATCTTCATGACTTCTGCATCACAGAGAACACTGAGGGGACTTTCATTCCAGTTTCCTACCAATTACTGCACTGTTTGTAGGCATGTCATGGTCTCACCTTAGTGAAAGGCTGCATCTTTGTATGAAGGAAAATGTGTACAGGCAAAGGCCTTTTACAAGGGGGTCATGCAGTGATGTAGAAAAATGCAGTGAATGCAGTGGTTTTGTTGTGTGAATGTCATAGAGTGTGACAATTTATGCAAGCTAAAATGGCACAGCCATCACTTGATGTGTCTCTTGATCAAGAAACAGTAAACAGAAGATGTTATTGAAGCTGCTGGTGTAGCATGTCATGCTATTTTACAGTAAACATACTTTAGTAGGTAGGAGAACCTTCTAAAATAAAATTAAAAGTATAGTACAGTAAGTATATGAGCCAGTAACAGTTTATTATCATGCATCTTGTACTGTGTGTGGTTATATGTGCTATACTTTAACCACTTGTGGTCCAGCAGGTTGTTTATATTAGCAACCCACAAATACACAGACAATGTATCCTGCTATGATGTGTGATGTGATGCAATGACGGGGCATCAGAAAGTAGGGTTTACAAGCCTCAATATAACCTTTTTAGGTGTCATATGTGTGAGGTCCACTCCTGACCAAAACACCAGCACACAGTGCATGTCTGTACCCCAGTGTTCTGAGAAGCCTGGACTGTATTAGTATGATACCAGCTACTGGGATTTGGCATTCACTGTTCTAAGTGCTTCAAATATTGTACATCACTGAATCTTTACAAGAAAGTAGCATGTGTGGCCAGGGAGGCACTGTAGAGCTGGCAACTAAAATTCACAGTGGTCACACAGTGGGAAGTGGTATAGCTGGAAATCAGATGGGGGCTGATGCCTTCAACTCTGTGCTGCCCTGGGGCAAACATTCAGAAAAATGGGACTGTTCCTCTCTGAAACCTACTTAGTAAAGGACTTTATAAAAGATGAGGCACAGATTACCTCAGTTTGGATGCACAAGTCTATATGGTCAATATGAAAGTAGCGGCATTTCAGATTTTCTCTATTTGTGGCAAATTACCTTTATATCTTTAATGCATAGCATTTCTTGTATTCTTACCTTGCACACTCACACTTGTAGAGGACTCCAGAGGCTGCTCCACTGGCTGTTGACTGGGAGGGACAATTGGTGGGCTCAGCATGTTCAACCAGTCTCTAAGGAGAAAAGAAAGCAGGTGAGCAACACAGTTGCAGCCCCACACATGGACTTGAAGTTTCCCCTTGGTTTTCACTTCTCTGGCATTTACGAAGGAACACTTTATCTTCCTGCATGTTCCAGTAAGAAAAATGAGAATTAATACTCAATTTTGTGACAAGGTTAAAAAGGAATTGATCACTTAACCAATAAATTGCTTGATCAAATCCACAAGCTAAATGATAACCATTTCTCTTCCTATCAGTTGGGAATCCAATACCGATCGATGTTTAGCCCTGAAAACATACATACAGGTAATACTATACAGGCTAAATTGGTTATATTTAGGAACATATATGCATATACATATATGCATGTAACAACAATTAATGAAAAAAGAGGTCATGAATTTGAAAGAGAGCAAGGAGAGGTATATGGGAGGGCTTGGAGGTAGGTAGGGAAGGGAGAAATGAGTAATTACACTATAATCTCAAAAATAAAAGATAAAAATGATTAAATGTTTATTATTAGTGCCATGAAAATATAGTATATCTACTTTAAAAAAGTATTTGTGTGCATATGATATGCATGTGGAGGTCAAAGGACAACTTGTGGAGTCAGTTCTCTTCTTCCCTGCTGTGTGTCCCTGGGATCAAATTCAAGTCCCCAGGCTTGGTGGCAAGCACCTTTATCCACTGAACCACTTCTCTATCCTGTAGGACACTTTTCCCCCAAAAGGAAACCATTTCAGCAAATCAGAAGAAATACAGTAGAGAAGATGCTCTTTCTGATCTCGGGTGAGAAAGCTTGACACAATCCCGTGTGGTTTGTCTTGGATGACAGTGTTCTCCACATGAGTTGAGCAGAAGTCAGCCTCGGATCTGATGTGAATCTGCCTTTATTTCCCTTCCTCCTCCTCTCAGTCTGCTGTCCCCCTGCTAGATTCTTGGGCAGGTACAACTCAAGTGGTGCTGTCTAGAAGGCATGAGTCCAATGCTTCTCATCCCTAAACCTGCTCCTGAGCTGCTTAGGTGGAAGTGGGAACAGAAAGGATTTTCCAATATCAATCCTATTTCTTGCATGGATATTAGCACCCTATATTGTTTATTCCTTTCTTTTAAACAGGACCACATTCTTATGACAATATTTTCTTTCTAAATTTCTGTATTTCGTACTTTCTTTAATCTACAATGGGAAGCAGTTTTAACCAGAAGTTAAGAGCACCAGCTCTCTGGCCAGGGCCAGATCCTTGTTCTCTACTGTAAGAGATTAGCCAAATCACTTAATGTTGCTAAGCTTGACCTGTAGGGAGGAGAAAGATGGTAACATTTCAGAGTTTTGCCTACAGATTAGACCAAGCCCATTTGGCATGGATCTGGGTACAGAGTTATCACTTAGCAAATTTCAGTTGCGATACACTGATCAAGGAAGCCCATGTGCTGGCCTGACCTATGATAAACCAAGGTGGGGACTTGCTGGAGTTAAACCAGTACAAGATGGCAGAATGCTCACTGGTTTACATAGCTGAGGTTTTCCTTCTGCAAGCCACTTATTCTCCAAGTATACAAGTATTTTAATGTAAAAATTACTCAATTTCTACCTGAAATATTTTAAGAGACTTTCAATCACTGCTTACAGCTATCTCTAGATTATGGTTGCTGAAATGAGTGAGGTGAGCATGCTGTGTAATTGAATTTCATAGTAACACATTAAGGACATCAGAAAGGATTTGTCACAGACATTCAAGCTAATGGGACATTTTCTGATAAGTACATTTATTTAGTCCATTTAATTATAGCAGACCAAAAAATCCTGTACTATATAAAATCATGAGGTCATATACAAATTACCAGCCCAGAGACCTCATTTCTTAATAAAAGTGTTGAAAAACAGTGAGGAGAAAAGAATGGTATCATCTGAAGACCCTCTTCCCATTTCTGACCAGGGACTCTCCACTGTGTGTGTGTGTGTGTGTGTGTGTGTGTGTGTGTGTGTGTGTGTCCTACTCTTGGTCTAGGAAATTCTTGCAATGTGAATGGTGGTCCTTGTTTGAATGTTGGGCCAATGACTTGATGCTATTCCTTTTCTGCTGTAGGTGTGGACAATATATGGGTCTTTATTTTGTGGTTAAAAAACCCTCAAATTTAAAAGTAAATAACAAAAGAACTACAAAGAATTTGTGCATATTATTTACTAAGATTTTTTTAAAGACCATTTCATTACATTTATTATTAATCAATTGGTCAGTCAATCAGAAGTTGTAAACCATGGCCCATGGGCCAAGTATATTTCATAGTCTGTTTTTGTATAGTATGCAAACTAATTTGGCCATTTATATTTTCAATGGTTAAATGGATATAATGTTCCACAGGATATGAAAACTATATGAAATTCAAAGTTCAGTGTCCACAAATGATGCTTCATCACATTACTGTCATATGCTTGCATTCCAGTAATGTCTACATCTACGGTTGTCTTTTTTTTTTTCCCCCGTTTTTCGAGACAGGGTTTCTCTGTGTAGCTTTGCGCCTTTCCTGGATCTCGCTCTGTAGACCAGGCTGGCCATGAACTCACAAAGATCTGCCTGCCTCTGCCTCCCGAGTGCTGGGATTAAAAGTGTGCGCCACCACCACCCAGCTACTGTTGTCTTTTAAGTGTTCATTGTCTGGTTCTTTATTGGAAACATTTGATGGCTACTCATCTCTAACCAGAAATGTGTACTAATTCCTACAACAATAATCCAGCACCACATGCTCACTCTCCTCTCTAGCTTTTCTTAGTAAAGCTGCTCCCATTTTCCTCAGGGTATTGGGTTACAGACACACAAAGAGTAGTCTCTAACATGCTATGCGAAACAAACACTAACCAAGTGAAAACAGACAAAACAACACAACACAAACAAACATTCCAGTGTACTACACACTTGCTCTTTAGAGTTCTATACTTTCCGAGGTTTTTTTCCTTGTAGTCAAAATACCATGCTCAAAATTTTCTTGAGTTAGCCCTCTCTGGTCCTTTTCAGTCTGAATGTATTATTCATGTGAAAGCAAATTGTCTGCTTCTGTTCATAGTACATTGTCAGGATTTTCCCTCTCCATTTTCCTTGAGTTATATTGTTTTTTTTCTTTAATGTTGTTGAATAATAAATCATTAACAATTGAAGAATCAAAATACTCAGAATAATGTGTTTAGATAAATTTAGACCCTTCTATCCATCCCTGTGGACTCTCCTCTTTGGTCTATCCCCACCCACTCTGTTAAGAGTAATGTTTTGCTTGCAAAAGAAAGCCCAAACATACCTTTTCTCTCTTTTAAAAAATTTTGAGATCATAATCCTTCCCTTTCCTTCCTCCAAATCCTCCCATATATGCATCCCACTCTCTTTCAAATTTATGGCCTTTTTTTTTTACTGTTATTGCATGCAAGTATGTGTATATATGAACATATATTTCTTGAAAAAAAAACCCTCCCTCTTCTCATGCAAAAGCAGCATGCTATTGTTAGTTCTTTCGTAGTTTCTTTATTTCTTTTTAACTTTTAGCTTATAATATATCCTAGAAACTCCCTCATGTTTACAGAGCTCTTCCTCAGGCTTTGCAACTCCATCCTACATTTGGGCATGTTTTCAATGCTTGTACCTGCAATGAGCGCCGCAGGGAAGACCTTTGGGATCTCATCTCTTCTACAGACTTGGAAGTGTCTCCAAGGTAAGTTCCCACAGCAAAAGGCATGCTTGGTGCTGTTAGACACTGACAAATTCCCTGCACGAGGGGCAATTGTTAGATACTGGCAATGCCCTCAACATCCATCTGCTTTCTCATCAGCAATGTGCAAGAGTGACAGTTTCCCCAGAGCAAAAACTACATGGACATCATGTTAAGTTTTTAAATTCTTCCCAGCCTGATCTATGAGAACTGCTCTCATAAGGTAGTTTTAATTTGTCTTAATCTTTAGTATAAGTAGATTTGAATGCACTTTCATATTTAAGGCCATTTGGTAAATATACATGTGTATACATATATATGCATATAGTTGTATGTATATATGTATGTATCAATCTACCCATACATATTCATATCTTTTTCATCTTATATCATAATTTCTCTATTTTTGTTTGGCTATTTGTCTTTGCTTTAGTTTTTTTCCCCTCTATATATATGTTTTTTATTTTCATGTAGTCAAATGTATCAATTATTTTTTAAGGCCATCTGTATTTAGAAAGCCTTTCTCTAAACCACATTTTATAGCAGTGCACCCATATTTTCTTCAAGTTATTTGTGGTAGAGGTCTGCTGGTGGCCATGTCAGAAGTGCAGCATGTGACAACTAAAGTTCAGATGTCAGTCCACCAAGAGGAAAATCCCTGAAGGATCAATTTTGTTTTAGGTAAGACCACAAGATTATAGACTCTGAAATATCTTCTGCTTCTGCTGTACCTTTGGTACCTGATATGATGTATATGGTGTGGGAAATCCCTCACTGCCTGTATTATAGTGTGTTTACCTCATAAATATATTTAATCTATTGGGCATTTATATCTGTGGATTGTCAGAAAGATGATTTCTCCTTAAGCAGTATAATTTTGATGAATAAAAATAATGTTTCATAGCTAGGCCTATTGTTTCACACAAGGCCTATGAGTCACACTTAGGAGATGCTCAGATTTATGATATACCAGGAGCCAGGCTGGCTCAAATTCCTTTAATCTTAATGCTGAGAATTGCAGTTACAGGTTTCTTGTGTACCATTAGGTGGTACCAGCTTCAAAAAAACAGAAGAACAGGTGCCTTGCTAATGGGTTTTAAGATAAACTGTTCTCAGGAAATGCAGTCTAGTTCACAAGGACACATAGCTAGCTGCAGTCCAGTTCACAGGGACATATAGTCAGCTGTCTGATTTGCTGATCCAAGGTTAAAGATGCAAAGCAACTTCATCGTAGTGCCAGCCTCTCTCCTAGGACTGGCTGATAACTTAGGACAGTGATTAACTCTCAGCACAAATTCCTAACCTCAGTACTTCACAGCCCTGAGAAAGAGTTGCAATTTTCCTTTTTTTACGCTCTAAAGTTACACGCAGGACAGAAAAAATATATTTTAAGATTTAAAATGCTTTTAGTGTCTCTGTGCCTTGGACAGTGCCGAAGTTAGCTCATACTAAGAGAATTAAGGTAACAAATGACTGGTTCTTTCTTTGCAGGTGCAAGTTACAGCCCACCTATTAGGAAGTTAAGATTTATTACATGTGTATTATCAGGATGCCTCTGTTTTTTTTTCCCTAAAAAATGGAATGTGACCTTCAAATGTAACTCCTCTATTCAACATGAAAGAGTCTGTTGAATATCTATCAATCTATCTATACATATATATGTATACATATGTATACATACACACACACACACACACACACACACACACATATATATATATATATAGCTGTGAAGAACGAAGAGAGAATAAAGAAAAGTAACTACCAAGAGAACAGGTGTGAATGTGTATTTTTCCTAACCCCTCAGTTAGAAAAAGTCTTAGTTTTTCAGCACTGTGCCTTTCTCTTTGAGCCCTGCCTGTAGCCTGGGGCTGGAGTAAGGTACATATAACATTAGCTTTCTCAATAACTAGAATTTTATTGACAACTTTTAGTATTTTAACATGGATTTAGATTACATATGTGGTAATTTGAATGAAATGCTCCCCACGGGCTATGGTATTTGACTACTTGGTCCCCGGTTAGTGGCACTCTCTGGGGAGGTTTAGGAGGCATGATGGCCTTGCTGAAGGGAGTATGTCACTAAGGATAGGTTTGAGAGTTAGAAGACTCTCACCGTTCTGAATTTGCTTTTTCTGCTTCCTGTTTGTGGTCTGAGATGTGAGCACTCAGTTCTCAGTTGCTGTTCTAGACCCCATACCTGCCTGCTGCTACACTTTCTCACAGTGATGGCAGTAGATTCTTACTCCTCTGGAACTATAAGCCCCAAATAATCCCTTCCTTCTATAAGTTGCCTTGGTCATGATGTTTTATCACAGCAATAGAAAAATAACTAATGTTTTTGTAATGTTGTTTGGCTTTTTTCCTGGGCAATCCATTTATGAACTATAATAATAATAATAATAATAATAATAATAATAATTATTATTATTATTATTATTAATGAGACAGGGTTTCTCTGTGTAGTTTTGGTGCCTGTCCTGGAACTCACTCTGTAGACCAGGCTGGCCTCGAACTCACAGAGATCCACCTGCCTCTGTCTCCTAAGTGCTGGAGACACTAAGTGCACCACCACCACCACTCGGCTTATGAACTATAATTTAAAAAAAGGTTTGCATATTAACTAAACATAGGCTAAACAAAAACAACCAGGACTTTTTCTTGAAGTACCTTTCACAATCTTTAAAATACCATGAATCTCTCAAGTGGAAGACAGATGTTGTGGCACTGTGTCCATTTATATTCCAGAACTTCAAGTCTCTTGGGACCACACAGAACACTGTGAGAAATGTTGGTCCAGCTTATGCCATTTTCTTAAGTAATCCTCTTCCTTCTCCTCCTTTTTCCATTTTAATATGAAGATCAAACCCAATCCAGTGCCCTGTGCATTCTACTCAATTCTCTGCAATTGAGCTACAACCTAAGCCTTAGAAAAATACTTTATTCTTACTAGTATTTTTTCAAGAGCATTCTTTTTTTTTTTGTCACTTGTTAAACAGCAGCCGGTGGTCAAGCAACTGTACCTCACTTGTTTACCTCTTTGTATGTGCTTGTGCTACCTTGACTCATGATCAACTCATTTAAACATCCACACCTTCTACTATGCAAGCAAAAAATACCCAACATATGGGAATTCCAGCTCAGATTCTATTACAAGGAACTGTACTGGTTAGTTCATTGTCAACTTGACACAACCTGGGAAGAGGGAACCTGTAGCTAGAGTTTTCTTGCCTGGTCCACAGTCAGGACAAATCTCTCTCACCTGCCAGTCCCACAGCCGCTCAGACCCAACCAAGTAAACACAGAGACTTATATTGCTTACAAACTGTATGGCCATGGCAGGCTTCTTGCTAACTGTCCTTATAGCTTAAATTAATCCATTTCCATAAATCTATACCTTGCCACATGGCTCGTGGCTTACCGGCATCTTTACATGCTGCTTGTCCTGGCGGTGGCTGGCAGTGACTCCCTCCGCCTTCCTGTTCTTTTAATTCTCTCTGTTAGTCCCGCCTATACTTCCTGCCTAGCCACTGGCCAATCAGTGTTTTATTAGCAACACATTTGCCATACAGAACATCCCACAGCAGGAACCTCATCTGAGGCATTGCTTCTATTAGTCTAGACTGTGGGTCATGTCTGTAGAGGCATTTTCTTGATTAATGATTGACGTGGGAGGACTCAGACCACTGTGAGCAGTGCCATCCCCTGGCAGGTGACCCTGTGTTGAAATAAGAAAGTGTGTTGAGTAAGCCATGAAAGCAAACCACAGAGAGCAAGCCAGTAAGCAATTTTTCTTGATGGTTCCTGTTTGTGGGGAAGATTATTGATTGATGATTGATATGGGAGGGAGCAGCCCATTGTGGGTGGTGCCACCCTTGGGCAGGTGGTCTTGGATGGTATAAGGAAGCAGGCTGAGCAAGCCATAGGAAGGAAGTCAGTAAGCAGAACTGCTCTGTGGTCTCTGTTTCAGTTCCTGCCTCCAGGTTCCTACCTTGACTTCTCTCAGTGATAGATATTGATCCAGATATGTAAGCTAAAAACCCCTTCTTCCCCAAGTTAGTTTTGGTCAGTGTTTTAGTAAAGCACCAGAAAGTAAGCAGAGCAGGTGCCTATCATAGTTTTAGTTCTGAGCAATTTGCTTGAGCTTCTTACCCTAGCTAGCCATGTTTTGGACTCTCTTCTTGTTCTTTCTTCAGCCATTCTCACAACTGTCCTGTCGTCAACACTCTGGTTGTTTCTTCAGCTCTGACCATCGCCTCTTCCTGCAAAGGACTGACCTCACCCTGTTACGGAAAGGCCTCTGCTTCTTAGTCAATTTTCCTTTCCATCAGGCTTGCTCTCCTAGCACATCCAAATGCTTCTTCTTCCCTGTTGCTCTCAAGGACTCAGTCAGGCTTCCCAACATATCCTCCACTTGAAACAGGAGAGAGCTCCTGGGCCCATGTGTAAATGCTGGGAACTGTCATCAGACAGTGTTTTATTTAAGAGTCAAGGTAGTGGAATCATTTTAAATACCACACACAAAAATACAGAGCAAAGGAAGAATAAAAACTAACTTATGAATTTTAATAAGACTGGATTGACCTTAAAATTTTGGTAAGAGAAATAATGATTAAAAAAAATTGGTCCATCTAATGGATGTGCTAGAGAGTGGACATTATTTGAGTAGAGCTGAATCAGATATTGGTAGAACTGAAGACAATATTCTCAGTTGACAGACTGTGATTTTAGGTTGGGAGATATTTTATTGTATGAGATATTTTCTATGCAAGCGTAAGAACCTGAGTTTGGAGCCCCAGATAAGGTATCATGCACCCGTAATCCCAGCTCTCCTATGGAGAGAAAGGAGGTGGAGGCAGGATAATCCCTAGAAACTCACAGGCTAGTTAACTTGGTGTACAAAGTGGTGAACAACAACAGGAGATCTTGTCTCAAGGTTGAAAGTGAGGATCAGCACCTGAGGGTGTCCTTTGACCCCTGACCTCTGATTTCATGGCATTCCTGTGTGTACACACAGGTTCCTGCCCTGAGAGAGTTATGGTCTGATGGAGGAAGCATCCTAGTGGACAGAAAAATGACTACAGAACAGGGGCTGTACTCACTGGCTAATCAGCTAATCTGTGAGCATTCTTAAAGGGCCCCCCTGCAGTGAGGCTGTCTATAATCTAGTGTACATTTAGGTGGCTACTGGGGCACTCAGATGCCTGCTACCATAAAGCTCTGGGGCAAGGAAGCAATCTAATAAAATGCTTTTCACAGAAGCTTTGTCGAGAACTTGATAGTTCACAGCAATACTTGTCTAATACCTAGTAACATTCATTTGCTACCAATGACTGTTTCTTATACACTGAAAAAAAACTGGATTTTAAAAGTCTTCTAGGTCAAAAAGAGACTGGGGGGAAAGACTGATAAATACCTTATTTTTGAGGGGAGATTCCATTTCTTCTAAAAACTGGACCAGTTTTCTAGCAAAATATACACGAACTGCAAACTTCCAATTCAGGAGGTCAGAGGCTGCTCTTATGTGTCTGCTATGTATTTCTGGATCTCAAAGAATTTCTGCACCACACAGGTCTTCTGGAGGTATGGGTCAAGGTTTTCTGGGAAGCACTGGACAGTAAGTGTACGAGCCAGCCATATGTGCCTCCTGCTTTCCTTGTCTGCTGTGGTGTGAAAAGCAACTAGAATGGGAAGTTTAAAATGTGTTGAGCAGGCCTCTAGAAAGATGGGGGTGGACAGGACTTGGCTGTTAAGATATAGGGGTTGCAATATGGATGTATCACTTGGGAATGGGCATCTCAAAGATGATACTTCTCTGCATTTTGACTAGTTGTGGATCTCTAGAATAGAATAGCCTCCACCTGCTGCAAAAAGAAGCTTCTTTGATGAAGGGTGAGAGCTGCACTCTGTAAGTGTAAGTATTTAGAATACAGTGAGAATTATACTGATTTAGGGAAATATCAACAGTAAATTCTCCTCTAGGGTCTGTGACCGCCCCCAGCCACCATTAGTTAGCTAGGTTTACAGTACCAGGCATGAATTCTTTCCTTTTGAGCAGACCTTAGTCCAATTAGACAGCTGATGATTACCCCCAAGATAAGAGTGCCACTGTTATACCAATGGGATATCTTTCTGTTCTGGTCATTGATGTTTTATGGTCTTTATAGCTAAATAGGACTGCTGATTGTCATCCTCCCCTGGCTTGAAGAGATACACACGTGCAATGCCAGTGCTGGAGAAGCAGAGACAAGCAGATCCTTCAGGCTGGCTCAGTGGCCAGCCAGCCTAGTCTAGTCAACTACATTCTGCCACTCAGTTTCACCTTAGCCCTAGGTACTTTCTATTTTAAAGTTAGAATCTCTCTCTTTAGGATCTTCCAACATGAAGAGATCACCAAGATGACTTCTGACGTGTCTAAAAACATCTGAAGCCAGTGATTAAGGTGACCAGTGTTTATTGGACACAGTGCTTTATAGACTCATGTACTGATGGGGAAGGAATAGGAAAACAGGTTGCTTTTCTCACTGTTTCCCACCATTTAAGCCAAGGTCCTAGTGGCCTTCTTCTCTTGATGCATGGATTCCAAAGATGAAAGCAGAGCATCTCAGGTCTTCAATATTGACAGTGTTTCTAGAGACGCTCATATTGTATCTGCAGAATGATAGGTTTTTTTTTTTTTGACCTTTTCTTTCTTTATTGTTAGGTACAACATAAAAATACATAAAGCACGAAAGAGATTTTCTTGGGCTTCAAAAACTAAAAAACTTTTTTTCTGAAAGTATAAAACATGAGTGTGCTCAGAACAGGGGTGATACCACAGGCCAAAGGCAGCGGAGCAGGATGAGGACCCATCTAGACATATGACTAAAAGTGGGTGGTCATGTAAAAACTCATTCATGAAAGTGGAATCTAAAGAAAACAATGTACAGTTCAAAGGACACAAGTTGACAGAGAATGGTTAGAGCAGGGGAGTTGAGATTCCCTTTCCTGTGGAGGGCAGACCACCCCAATAGCTTTGAGGGGGACACAGATTTTCTTCATTCCCAAAATTGTGTTCAAATGAGTATGTGAAGTTTAATATTAAATTTTAATTTGTTTTTCAAAAGGATCCTTTTTTCCTCCCCCCATCTTCCCCTTTTCCTTTCCCCCTGCTTCTTTCTCTTCTTTTTATTTTTATTTTTTAGTTGCTGAAGGATAAAAGGAAATCAAAAAGTCACTCAGGTGGTGACTCACTTCTTTACCTTGTAATGGAGAATGATTCGGGGTGAAAACTCTTGAGGAAGGCAGTTTATCTCCTCAAAACAGAAAAGGCCAATCAAGCATTGTCTGATTAATTAGAGACACTTCAAACCCCCCCCCATCAAGGCCCACAGCTGTAATCAATTTAATCAACATGCAAAAAGCCAATCTATGGTTTTCTTGATTAACAAAGCTGAATGTTAAACAGAGAAGAGTGACATTGTAGTGCCATTAGCTAAATCTGCAAACTGAGAATTTTCCCTAAATATTCAAAGTCAAGTAAGGGTAAAGTGAAAACTCTCTCACACTGTCTTATTCTCTGAGCATGATGGGCCTGGATATTCCATATTAAAAAAAAAAAAAAAGAGGTAGGAGCTGGGTGCTGGTGGCACACCTTTAATTCCAGAACTCAGAGGGCAGAGGCAGGCAGATCTCTGTGAGTTTGAGACCAGCCTGGTCTACAGAGTGAGTTCCCTATAGCCAGAGCTGTTGCACAGAGAAACCCTGTCTCGAACAACCATAAGAAGATGAACAGAGTACAGACTGTGCCAGTGAAGACACACAGGAAGTTGACTCCTACTTCCTGCCACACGGTGTTACACAGTAAATCTACCACATTACGCAAATTTGAGTAGTTGTTACTGCAGAGTCCAGACAGAGCTTCTGAGTGAAGCAGCTCTCTAGGGCATCTCTAGAAGTCTTCCAAGCAAGGGCATGCCAAGTGCATTCTAACTCAGCCTTTGGCAAGTTAAGAGCAGAAAACTACAGCCCTTTCTAACTAGAGAATTAATTACACTAAAATTAGAATACAAAATAAAAATTCATTTAAACCTTCCTGTGAAATTTAGAAGAGCATAGAGAGTAGGTGGGTTTTAATTCAGCTTTGTGGGCTTTTTGTGAAGGATAACCACAGGTATCATTTTCATCATTACATGTGTTGGGATATCAGAAACTATATTTGCATAGTGATCTCCATTTTTCCTTTGAAAATTTGGTTATACCTTTATTTTTAGTACTCAAATAAAACAAGGTATGCTGAAAAGAAAGGCTCTGTGAGGTGAATGAAGACAATGTCGTCGTCCTGTGTCGCGCTCCCTCCCCTTCCCCCACTGTGTTGACTGTCTGCACAGGAAACAAAGAGCGGAGAAGGCTGACAGGGTACACAGCTGACAACATTAATTTCCCCCCAGCAGCTGCAGAATGTGTTAATTGTAACATTTCAGTTAATGAAAAATATTGTGATAGGATGTCACTGTGGGCGACAAATGGACTTTTAAACAGATATGATGGTAAAACGCTACTTTAAAAAACATTTGAGAAGGAATAATCTTGTGGCATGGGCATGGGCCATTCCTGCAAGTCAATTAGGCTTCCCAGGCAGGGTAATAACTCTTCCCAGTGGCCAGGCTAGCATAGTCACTGCAATTATTCAGTGTTACCACAGCAGCTATTCAGCCTTCATGTGGTTCTCACTCTGCAGAAAGCTGTGAAACAGAAAGACAGAGACACTGCAGTATTATAAGAGTGTGTGGACTGCATCAGCCCTGGAACTGCACTCACCTTTACTAGTGAACTTCGCATGGAAAAGTGTACAAGTAATAAACACACAATTCAGGGACCTAGACCAAAGCAAGCTGTAGCCACCCCCTGGGGCAGGGAAGAGGAGTGCCTCTTGCTTCTCCTAGTCAATATTTTGTTTCTCAAAGGCCACCAGATGGCGATACGACAGCTCAAAATGCCAGTTTGAATCATCCAGTATGTGTACTCTGTAGCTATCAAGAGTCTTTTCTAAATACTGTATTTGCCAAATTCATCCACGCTTTAGAGTGTAGTTAGTATTCTGTCTGTGAATACAGCACAATTTACTTATCTCTTCCAGCATAAACCAGTTCTTTCCAGCTTGGGGCTGTTGTGGGTGTGTGTTTGTGTGAGCTCTGTTGTTGGGGTTTACAGATCAACTAACAGTACACAATGAGGACAAGGCAGAGTTTACTGACAGTGCATGTGGGAGGTCCTCAGTAATGAGTGGCACCCTGAGTAACCAGAGATAAAGACTTGCAGAACAACCTAACAGGAAGAGGAGGAGCTCCAGGGGTTCCATGGGGAAGTTTGGAAGGCCTATTAGACTTTTGATGTTAATGGAGATGACTGTGTCTACCAAGCTAAATTAGAATGGAATTCCCTTGGGGGCTGGGGTTAAGGACAGCTGGGTTTCAGGAGGCTCTGCTTTAGACAAGGAAAGTTAAGACAAGATTTTGTTCCATAGCTCAACTGCTTTCACTTAAAAATAATTTTTTCATTAAGAAATTTTTTATTCATTTTAAATACCAATCACAGATCTCCCTCTTCCCCCTCCCACCCCTCCAGCCTTCCCCCACCCCCACCCCTCATTCCCTCCAACAAGAAGGTAAGGCCTCCTAGGGGGAGTCAGCAGAGTCTGGTACATTCAGTAGGGGCAGGTTCAAGCCCCTCCCCCTGCCTCAAGGCTGTGCGAGGTGTCCCATCCTAGGTAGTGGGCTCCAAAGAGCCAGCGCATACACCAAGGATGGATCCTGATCCCACTGCCAGGGGGCCCCTCAAGCAGATCAAACTACACAACTGTCTCGCTTATCCAGAGGGCCTAGTCCAGGACAGTTGTTGGTCTAAACTTCACGAGTTCCCACTAGTTTGGTTTGGTTATCTCTTCAGGTTTCCCCATTATGATCTTGATGCCCCTTGCTCAAAAATAATCTTAATAGCAGTTCTTGGGAGGTGGAGTGGACCCTCAACCATTTATGCATGATGCACACCTGTATGCTTTTAACAGGCTGTGTAACGAAGGAATGTTATTGCTAGATAAAAGGCCATGATATGTTTAGCTTGTATGAAACAGTTTTCCTAAGCAGTTATATCAACTTTACCTCCCTTGGCAGTGTATCTCTATACCCTAGACAGTGTAGTCACCCCCAGCAGTTTATACCCCCAGACAGTGCATCTATGCATCCACCAGCAGTGTATTTATAGCCTCTCGCCAGCATATTCATACCCCCTTGACAGGGTACTCATTCCCCTCCTGTAGGTATTCATACCTCCTTGGCAGGGTATGTATATCCACTATGGCATTTACATGGTACACTCACATCTACCCTCCGCAGTGTAAACACAGCATCCCAAGCAGGGTATTTATATTCCCCTCATCAGTCTTGGCCACTTCACCTTTCTTTTGGTTTGTCTCTATCTTTTTCTACTGATTCGTGTTTTGTACATATATTGTAGACACAAGCCCTTGTATTGCAAATATCTCCTATTTTGTGGTGTGTCTTTTATCTGAAGTAGTGTTCTTTAATAAGTTCCCAATTTTAATATAATAGAATTTATTAATGTTTTCCTTTATGGCTTGTGAAACTGGAGACCTGTTTAGGAATTTTCTTTCTACCCCGAGGTTATAAATCTATTCTTCAGTGCTGTCCTTCTAAAGCATATTAATATGGATGGCGGGACAAGCATCAACCAATGAATCACATGAAAATTTAGACCTACTATGAAGTTCATGTTGCACAATGCTTGTGAGGTAGCACAGTGGTACCCAACACAGGCAGCTTTGAGCAGCAAGGAGGCCAGTATGGCTGGCATGCAAACCCTTATAAAGTAAACAGTATAAAATAAGGTTGCACCAGCAGCATGGACCAGGCCACTCAACCTTGTGGTCTATATTCCGTGAGTGAAAGGTTTTATTTAATAAGAGGAGTAGACTCAGATCTGTGTTTACAAAGGTCACTCTAACCCATGGGGAAAGGGCTGTGGTATAAAAAAACCACATGTGATGCATGGAGACTCCCTACTTGTCTATAGCAACAGTCCAAGGGAAAGATGGTAAGAAGTTTAGGTGACTAAACACTGAATGTAAGCCTTTAGTGAGACAGGGGAACTGAAAACGTGGACATGATTCACCCTGCACCATAGAGCATAGTGTCCTGGTAAAGGGGAACTGTAGTCCACATTGTTTGGATTACATCTAAATTACCTTGTTCAGCTGAGAGGACACCAATGGGGTAAGCCCAACAGTGTGTCAAGGAAGGTGGTTAGGACTATGGCAGCACCAGGAATGCATGAACAAAACAACTCAGACATGCTACTAAGGAAGGTCCATGTGAAAGGGCAGTAGTTCAATGTACCACTCTGGGAGAGGAGCAGAGGGAAGCTCTCTCCAGCTTGGCATCAGGGTTTCCAGTGTTGGACTCGTCTGACGATGGAAGGGAATGCCTTGTGCTGTGCCGAGCCCGCTTCCCTGGCACAGATGTGTAGAGTTTGAAGAGACTGGGTTAAATCACCTCTCTAATTCCCTCATATTCTGATTTTTTCTTTGTTTTCTCAATTTACTAGTGATACCCTGCTATCACTGTTTCTTCTATCACTTAGGAAGATATTCATGAGAGACCTGTGAATTATCTCACTAAATCCTTGTAGCAAACCCGGAAGTAGGAAGTAAGTGCCTACTTTTGGATAATGGGTGAGGCTTGGAGAGGTTAAATAATTTCACAAGGATACAAACCCACACTTACTGCCAGGCTGGGCTTTAACCAGAGTGCTATGTCACCTCCAAAACCCACTTGTTCTATGTACCAATGCCAAACAATAATTGAAGCAATTTTGTTACTAATTTATTGGCTATAATGAGTGGGGTGGTTGGCTGCAGGCCAAAAAAAAGAGGAAGTGTAAGTGCCAACCAAATGTGTGCCTAGAAGTCTGAAGGGCTGGAAACACTTGACAAATAGCATCAATAACTACTGAAGACAATGACTATGCTAGGATGCCAAGACACACGCAAACTGCCTCCACCAGGCACAGCTCAGAAGTTCTTCCCTTAGCTTGTTTCTTCAGTGGCTCTTACCCTAACTTGGGAGTCTTAATTTAAGAATAGGAAAAGTCCACAGCCATGCTAAATCCTGGTAAGTCTGTGTGCGTGTATACACACACACACACACACACACACACACACACACACACACACACACCATAATTTGAACTGTTATCATCTAGGATTCAAGCCCTGGCTACTGAGTATTTGCACTGGGCTTAGGCACAAGTGTTCAGATAGCAAATATTAGCTCCTTTCAAGTTTTGTTACATGAAATCACATAAAGCCCCCATTGGCAAACCAAGAGAAGATAATATAAAACAAACCATGCCTCCCTCATGTTAGGCATGAATGCTAAGATGTGAGAACATTATTTAAAGGCACCAAAGACATTTTATTCTGACAGTTCTTGGCAATGCAAGTCCATCTTTATCAAGTTAGTTACATGTGTGCTATTCATATCTCATGTTTATTTGTATAAAATATGAATTTCCTTAATTTTTCTGAATATCTGCAATGATACAACATAAAAGTAATTCATTTCCTCGCTATGACTGAATGAGCAACTTAAACTACCCGTCCCCCCCCCATCCACCATCCATGGAAAAACAGTAGGCTTATTCATAAATTATAATCTCAGTATAAAGCTGAAAAATGACAATAAAAGCTGATGAGAACAGATGAGCATGCCACTACACATGCTGTTAGAAGACAGATTTCTGTGACTGAGACTCCCAAAGACCCTCACCGGGCTTTGGCAAACTTAAAGCACAAAGTCAGGCTTGGAAAGAAAAGCAGGAACAGTGGAGAGATGTCAGAGGGAAGCCATGCAAGCAAGTGCCAGCTTAGGAAAGGCCAGGCATGCTTGCTGTGAGGCCACTGCCATGGCATCCTATATGGTGCTTTTTCTTAATTCAGAAGCTACAGATTTAATAGAGAATAGCCAGAAGTGGTTTTTAAGGTCAAACTACAAATATGTTGATGATTTAAAAATGCAGGCCAAGTGCTTTATTATATTACACCAGCAGAATGTTATTGTTTAAGAATATCATTAGATCAGCACAAACCCGCACTTACCATTTCCTGCACATTTTTCACCAAGCTGCCCTCTGACTATGAGTAATCAGCTAATCTGCTCTTTGCCTCACAATCCCTCAAAGTGACAGATCCATTCCTCCCCTAATACATAAGGTCTTCATTTACTGCGAGCCTTGCCACAGCACTCTTTGGCTAATGCTGGAATCTGGTAATTCAGTAGCAGATGTAGAGACTGTCACATGGGGTACTTTGCTTCCCATTTCTTCCATGAGTTCAGGAGGCAAAAATCTGAGCCTTTTCTGGATTCCTATACGGATTAGTAGTATTTGCAGAATGAAGGATTAGGGTTAAGGACTTCTAATATGAATTAACTTGCAGACATTTTATTTAACCAGAGACATTTTATTCTGACAGTTCTTGGCAATGCAAGTCCATCTTTATCGTTAGTTACATGTGTGCTATTCATATCTCATGTTTATTTGTATAAAATATGAATTTCCTTAATTTTTCTGATGAATATCTGCAATGATACAACATAAAAGTAATTCATTTCCTCGCTATGACTGAATGAGCAACTTAAAGGTACTTTTTGTTTTCAGTAAGAGTGTAGTTATGGAGTGTGGGGGAGGGCAAATTGTGAAGAACAAGGAAAGTGTACTCTTTACCAAGTCAAAACACTGACCAGACCATGACAGAAATTTCTCTTAATTCCAGTGGCCAAGGAGTAGATTCCTAATCTCTACTTTCAACCCTTACGGGAAGGATCATCTACAGTTGAGGCATGAAGCCCATCCACAAGAGGAAGCGTTATTAGCACAGTGTGTACTTGTCACACACATGAACTAAAACACACGAAGCTATGTAAGATCTAGTTTTTAGTTATGTTCAGTAAGGGATAATAAAGCCACCTACAGCTCACATTTGGCTTTACTTGTTACTGAGCTATGTGTCCATGTGATGTTTCAGAGTCACTACTGTTAACTCAAAAACCAAGAGCAAAGAAGTTGTCTGCAGCAAAATATGAGAAGTATTTCCTAATAAGTATGTTTAAGAGTATACGTGATTCTTTCCCTCATGAATATACATACCCAACACCCAACAGTGTTTTCTCGTCCAAAGCACCAAATTGCATCTGATTCGCTTTAATGGATAGCAAGGGATGTAAAGCCTTTTAAAAATCAATGGGCAAAAAAGAGTCAATAGAACAATAATGTTTGTATTAGTTCAATCAAATCAGCTAGGGGTTGTTTGCTTTTAACCTTGGAGTCATTTGAAACAGGCCGCGCATTTGACTCACACAATATTTATTATACTGAGTGGGTTTTTATGTGTAAATGAACATCATAATATGAAACTACAAAAGCCAATAAACATAATATATTGCTAAAATGAGAAATTATATGTTTTAACTTCAATCAATTTAAAAGCATAATGTTTTTCATTAACAAGAGAATTGAAAAGAAATACAAGGAAGAAATGGGCAACTTCTAACAGAAGTGGAGTCTGCGCATGCGCTCCAGTTTTGTAAGGCTGCGATCTTCCCTGCGGCAGGCTTGGTACACGTCCCTCTCCCCTCAGCCCTGTCGCTTCCTCATCTGCACACTGCCTGCCTGCATGACACACGGAGTGGAAATCCTCAGGCTCATGGAAGGCATATTCAGCTGCTGAGGTAAGGGCTTCAGAATCATAAAGCAGCATTGGAGTTAAGGGCTGAAAGTACACTTTTAATTGCCCATGCTCTTGGGGTTTCGTATTTAAACAACAGGCAGCTCTTCCTCATTGGATTACAAAATGGACGGCAAGACAGTCGGTCTAGAGACAGGGCTGGTTGGACAGTAATTATGGTCTTCCATTTCTTAGGGTACATGTCATTCTCTGAGACCTTGGCCCGCCCCTTGACCTCCAGCAGAACAGAGATGCTATAAACCAGAATTACCACTTACAACTGCTAAAGGTTATTATTATTATTTTAAAAATGGAATCTTTTAGTTAAAATTTGAAACTATCCAACTGTTAGAATGGTAAATAGTTGCTTTAGTAATTGCTTTCTTTCCACTGGACTGTGGGCCACAGGGGGTGTGAGTTCACTATCTGGATGGATAACAGTGATTGGGGAGGCCTAAGTCATCTCAGGAGTACTGCACTTTGCTAGTTAGAGATGCCAAGATTCTTTAGGGATGTGTCATTTCAGAGACACTTTGGGAAGGTTGGGGAGAGAAGATGCACTCTATTGTTCTGAAGTCCCCATGAACAAGGGTTTCATAAATTTGCAACTTTGGAAAACAAGACAATAACTAAAATATTGGTTAATATTTCCCAGTCTTAACACACACAATGGAAAAACCAGAAGACCTAGACTGAGCGCTGAGTGCCCGCAGCACAAGAGAGATCTAGTTACAACCAAGGGTAGTGCAGAGTGGGCTTACAGGCTCAGAGAGGCAGGTCCAGGAATGACCTGGGAAGAAAGCAAAGATAAAGACACCCTGGTAGGTGGGCAGGGGTGGGCTGCTGTGCTGGCTAGTTTGGGCCTGGGATCTGAGCAAACTTGCTGAGGGAGGAGAATCACCAGAACCAGGACTGAGGGGTGGGCAGGTCAGCAAGAGTCAAGGGCAGTGGAGGAAGACATGATGGCACAGGGGACTACTGACTGCCACTCTGTTCATTCACCATGGTTCTGCTGGTGAATTGCTAAACCCCCTGCAACCTAGGGGGAGAGGTGGTTCTGAGTTGAATGGGTTACTGTCCAGGGTTAAGAGTGGTTAGAGATGAAAAACAGGGTGATTTTCAAGGATGTTTTGGGAATCTTGTCCCTTCTGAGATCTGCCTTCTTCTGGAGATTGGAGAAGAAAAGGGCCCAGATGTCTTAAAATCTGTCCTCATAGTAGAGCAGTGGTCTCAGGAATCTTTTTATGAAAAGGGTGGGGTGGGGAAGAAGACACTTGAATTAAATGTGCCAATCCAGGGGCTCAGGTTTTTATCCACTGGCTCAGGTTTTTACCCTTTTCTCTTTTATTAAAAATATATGTGTGTATCTATCTATCTATCTATCTATCTATCTATCTATCTATCTATCTATCTA
>CABHPP010115494.1:0-13695 GCA_902168425.1 Peromyscus attwateri
TGTGTGTGTGTGTGTGTATAAGGAGAGTTAAAACTTGATGATGCAGTAGATGGGAAGGATGGGAACTAGGGCGGGTCATCTGTGAATGAAGATGAATGACTTTAGGCAAAACTGTCATTCATAGAGAAAACAAAGGAGCAATCACTATATGTAAAAGACAGGGAAGAATTTTAGAAATATTATATTTAAGATGTCTTCATGGTGTCCAGATACAGACAATGAATAGTTTGCTCTGGAATTTCAGATTAGTCAAAGCAGTAGTTGGAGGTATCATTATGGCTGCGATTATCCGGAAGGAACAGAGTGCAAAGAGATCTGACTCAATGAAAGTGTAACATTTCTCTATAGTGGACACCATGAGACCAAACAAGGAATTAGGAAATTCAATTACTCTCTCCCCCCTCACCTTTTCTCACTTGCATAAGTAAAGAAGAATCTTTGTTGGAAATCACAGTATTAAATTCTAGCCTGGTAACTAGAAGGTTTTCAATAGATGTTTATGAAGAGAACTAGTTTTGGTAGTCATTTAATGCTGCTTTTAATCTTATACACATGTTGTAATTCCACAAAGGCTAAGTTGTAGCCAATCAAAGCTTTTTTTTTTTTTTTTTTTTTTTAAGTAGAGAATATCACCCATTTCACAGAATTTGTAAGGAACTAATATTGAAAAGTGAGCTAATCTGAAAATCTGTTAGCTGGCTATTATACACTACAAAGGTTATCAAAATGAAGCTAATAATATGTCAGCTTGAAAGCATAACTAAAAAGTTTACATTGCTGTGGGATGTTCTGTATGGCAAATGCGTTGCTAATAAAACACTGATTGGCCAGTGGCTAGGCAGGAAGTATAGGCGGGACTAACAGAGAGAATAAAAGGAACAGGAAGGCAGAGGGAGTCACTGCCTGCCAGTCGCCGCCAGGACAAGCAGCATGTAAAGATGCCGGTAAGCCACGAGCTATGTGGCAAGGTATAGATTTATAGAAATGGATTAATTTAAGATATAAGGACAGTTAGCTAGAAGCCTGCCACGGCCATACAGTTTGTAAGCAATATAAGTCTCTGTGTTTACTTGGTTGGGTCTGAGCGGCTGTGGGACTGGCAGGTGAAAGAGATTTATCCTGACCGTGGGCCAGGCAGGAAAACTCAAGCTACATTACATATTTGACTTATAAAGGTTAAATGTTTTGTCTCCACAAAGGCGTGATAAAATAAAAACAATCATCTTTACAACTGATTAATATGGTTTCAAAATTAATGAATGGGAAAATCTGAAAGCCACTTTCAAATTAAATTTCAATTTCAATTATCAAAACTACATTAGAAAATAATGTTGAGCCGGGCGGTGGTGGCGCACACCTTTAAGCCCAGCACTTGGGAGGCAGAGGCAGGCGGATCTCTGTGAGTTCGAGGCCAGCCTGGTCTACAGAGTGAGATCCAGGAAAGGGGTAAAGCTACACAGAGAAACCCTGTCTCAAAAAAAAAAAAAAAAAGTTGAAATATGAGCTACTAAATAAGCTGATCTGAACAATTCAAATTACAATGTTTATTTGAACATTAATATATTAAAATGCTACATTTACTATGAATGATCTTGATAAAAATTATCACTAAAAATTTGAGATGTTATGAAAAGTTAAGCAAGCCATTAAAAAGTATAGAACTTTGACAGACATTTGATTTTCCTACTTTTGTCAGTTCAGTATCAAGTGTGTTAAAATAGTGTACGGTCCACAAATACTTGGCCTATAGACAAAGAACATGAGGCTACTTACCAACCATCAGAAGAGCATGTAAACAAATTAAAGGGATGTATGAAAACAATTGAACTAAAGGAGATATACTGAGAAATTATTCATCTATGTTTTTTCTATTAAATACATTTTAAATATTTAAAAAAATAGTATGTATATCATATACTTAATAGGAAAGTGTAAAAGAACTAAAATTTATTAACCTAGCCAATGAGGTGCTTATTTAAATATGGGATATAAATATTACTTAGGTAACAATTTCAACTAAGTATGAAGTTCTATATAATAAGTTTAACATGCAAATTCTGAGGGATGCACAGAATACATGGTTGAAAATAAGGCATTGTATATAACCCACAAAAAATTTTTCTTAAGGAATAAATACACCACCCTATTTTCCTAGAGCCAATGTCATTATCTTCTATTTGTTAGCAGCTCCAATCTGGAGTTATAAGCTATCTAAACTGTTTGTCAATCTCAACATGTATTGAGATGAGGTGTTCTTCAATGAATCGTTACAGGAATGGCAAAGAGGCCACTTATCCAGGCTCTTTGAGAAAGCTGTTCAGTATATCACAGACAAGGCATTTCAACACCACAATGCTTCCTCAGGCTACAAACTCAAGTGTGAGGAAAGCTGCTCCCCTTATTAAGAACCTGTCAGCATTACAGCCAGGACAGTAACCAGATTATTAACTGCTGATGACTTTAAGAGAATTGTGTATTAACTCTGATTAAAGTCTTACAATAAATAGGAAGTATATCGCACTTCTCACCCCTTTGTATGGATTGCTAATCAGAAGTAAAAATCACCTAGTTGAAACAAATGTTCTTTCCCTAATGTAGAATACAACTAAAACAGAAGTGGTATAAAAAGAGAACTGATACAAAACTGGATTAAATTTTATTTTAGAAGTCAAAAAATAAACCTCAAGAAAACCAGCCAGTACAGTTCAATTTCTGTAGGTTCTTTTCTGTCTTGTCATGTTTCCTTAAACAGCACAAGCAGCCTTCAGTCAGCTAGAATCTCAGGAACTCCAGAGACAGTGAGGGCTTCTATGGCTTTCACTTGACACTAATGTGGGCCTTTAGGAACTTATCTGCCATTGAGTCAAGTTTCACCAATGGTTCAAATAAAGTATTAAGAGTACAATATGCTACTCAGACGATGCTGATGTGTAACTGAACACCACACACTAAAGACTAATGAATAAACAAAAAAAAAAACCATTTATTTTACTTGAAAAATATTTTACTTTGCCATTCATTCATTCATTCATTCATTGATTCATTCATTTATTTATTTTCCAAATATAACTGCATCTCTTTGGTAATACATTTTGAAAAATCCAGCAATATTTTCAGTCAAATTATTATTTTCCTTATGAAACAGCAGCCTAGTGACTTAAAAAATGTTAACGGCCTTCCTAAAATACTTTATCTATCTTATAAATCAATTATACAGTCTCAAAATTTTTAAATACTCCAGCTTTGAGTGTTTTCCTGAAAGACAGATGAAAATGCCAGCATAGGAACTAATTATTATGACTAGTGTCTTGAGGATAGGTGATGTGCCACTTTGGGCATTTACGGAGGGAGTCATTTTCTTATTCAAAGCTATACTAAAATATAATTCTTTGGAGACACAGGGGAAAGCTGAAGTTTGTTCTAAGAGCATGTACACGAAACCTGAGTAACACAATTTAACACAGTTTGAAAACCACATTTGATTCCAAAACTGTTTTTTTTTTCCTTCTTTAATTCCACCCTTTGTGTCTGGTAGTTGTAAAAGTACATTATTTATTATACACACTGTATGAAATTAAAATATCACCTTATTGTTTATAAAAACAAAGTATTCTTTTCACAATACTCTGCAGTGCTAATACAGGAGGAAAATGTATGATGGAGCTGTCACATTCTTTTCTAGAGATTTGGAACAAACTGTTTTTCTTTAAATGTGCTTATCATCCATTTGTTTGGGGGTGGTGAGGGGCACAAGCCCTAATAAACTGTGGCCCTCATGGGAGCAGAAATCAATTCGTTCTCATTAAGGATTTATGAGGCCATTGGTCTCTACAAAAACCCTGCCTATAGGAGAAAAGACTGGCTTCTTTTTTTCCAAACCTGTAATTCATGAGTTTATTCAAACCCACCAAATTGCTTTAAGCAAACGCCTCTCACATTTTGAAAATTCCCATGGCAACTCATTTAGTTTGGCAGACAGGCAGACCCACATCCACTCCTTTCATCCTGTGGCTAAGCCATCACAATGGTAATTCTGCTCTGACACTCTGAAGAGACTAATTACTGCACTTGGAGTCCCATTCAGATGAAAACGGCAGTGAGAACACAGCAGAGGAACACTCTTTGCAAGCTCTCCTGTGGCTCCATCAGGGACCACATGCATTTTGGTTAGATGTCTTCTACATCTTTTAATTTCTACCCTTTTCTCAATAAAACAAATAAAGCCAAAATGCCAGACATTTCAGTTACTAGTACTTGGTCAAGAAGTTAAATGTAAGAGTGCCAGTTCATTAATAATTCAGCTTAAGAAGGTTTTAAGAGCAAACTATTTCAGAATCAAGATACCTCTTACTATCATTCATTACCTCTTTAAACTTATTTCCAGGCTATAATTAAAATAGTTCACTATGAATCAAATTCATAGGCCACTAAGAAAAAGGAGAACGTCTGAGAAACATGAAAAGCAAACTTTAAAAATATATACTGTAAAATATTTTTTCTCCTATTTTTTCTCCATTTCAGTGACAGTGATAAATGGTATTTCTAAAAAGCAAACTAAAATGATTTTGTTGTGATAAATATTTTCAAATTTCACAATATTTCTTGACTAATCAGCACAGCTTTAAATTTCAAATTTCTTAGCTGGAATTTGTTGTAATGTATTAAAGCCAATTATTTAATTCACATTAATTCAGATCCCCATACATGTTAACACTTCTTTAAAAAAATCAACTGTATATTAAAAACTCATTCATATTTAAGTTCAATGTACCACTGAGTAAACATGAAAACAGGAGGAGTATCATGAAGCCATAAAGCCAGCAGATAAACATTTTATGAACTGTCTGATAGTTATGACATCTGGTACGTCAGAGTCTGCTAAAATCATGAGTGTAAATTGCTGCTGTCTGAAATCATTAATTTCTCTAGTCAGAAGTTAGCACTGTACAGGTCAATGCTCCAGTTCAGTGCTGGCATCTCATACAGAAAGATGGTAAAGTACAATGAGATCACGATATGAAGGCACACATCCTTTATCTCCTTTCTCAGTCTCACATCAGCAACAATACCCTGTTTTCTTCATCTGCTCTACTTTTTAATCTTTTCTGAAATTATGATATGTGTGTGAAAATGTTTACTGTTGTTCCTTTTTTCTTTTTATAAATTAGAGTTAGCACACTGTGTAATGGGTTTCATTAGGACATTTTCATTTTGTGGATCAGGAAGAGAATCAATTCATTTTATTTACAGTGTTTCCCATTATCAGGAACTGAATCTACAACTGGCTTCCCAGATGCTGCAGCTGAGGTAACCAATCCTTTTAACACACAAAAACAAAAGGAGTAAGGAAGGACACATGTCTCACATTTCCACACAGCTAAAATAATTTCTTTCACAATGCCACTCAAAGATTTGTAAGGCATGTGAGTCAGAACACTGATGCAGGAAGTTAACTGGTGTTTGGGGTGGGAGGGGGTAGAGGTCAAGACTATACAACAGGAGAAAAGCTGCTCCCATGCAAACAAAACAGCAAACCCTGTTCATACAGGTTTTGAGAGTTAGAGACACACACGTGTGCACCCAGTTCATCTGCCTTTCAGTGCCACAAGGAGATCTTTACAATGAATGAGATGACTGAGACATTCACAACACTTTTATCTAAATGAGACTTACAAACCATAAACCCAACTGCGGCAGAATATACATTCATAGACAAGTATGTTTAAGTCAATATGAGATGTACACTAAACAGAGCGTATTACTAGATTATAAAGAGAAGTTATAACCAGGGCTGGGATTGCAGTTCAGTGGTAGAGGCCCTGACTAACTTATGTTTGAGACATGGAATCCAAGTCCTAGATCCACCTAACAAAATAAATAGGTAAAGAATACAAAAAGTGTTATAGTCAGATTTAAAAAGACAAAAAAAACACACAGAATATATTCACCAAAAGTAAGACTAAAAAGAAGCAATGAGAAACAAAGAAAAGTTCTAAAAAGTACAAAAGAAATTAGAAAATACTTTAAACTGAATAATAATACATAGCATAACCATACTTGTGGGATGCAGTATAGTTATACAGATAAAATAGTTACACAGATAAAATTTATAGCCATAAAAGAGAAGTCTCTGATCACTGTCTTTTACCTTTAAAATGCCCATATAAAGCAGAAGAAAATCAGATATCAATAAAACAGAAAGAGAAAAATTAACAAAAGTCAAACTTGGAATTTAGAAGATTAATAAATTAATTAACAAGAAAAATAAAATCACAAATTATTGACATCATGATGAAAAAGAGAATTACTATAGATCCTCCATACTTACAAAGGTAAAAAGGAATTACAAATGAACAAGTTCATGATAAAAAATTTAACCACTAGGAAGATATCAGAAAAACAAGAAATTCTGGGTATCAAAACAGCTCATTACAAAATAGAAAAAAGCACTAGTCTGACATGACTCAAACCTAAAATATAATAAATTTTGAGAAAGTCAGTAAAAGACAAGAAGCTGGGTTGACTTAAATAAAGACACACAAAATCACCTGTTTTAGTAGGTAATCTATTACACTTGATACAGAGTTGGAAAGTGTCCTAATTTGGTTCCTGTCACTGTGATAAAACATTGATCCAAACAAACTTGAGGCAGAAAAGAGTTAACTTAGCTTACAGGTCACAGTCCATCACCAGGGGAAGCCAATGCAGGGATACCAGGCAGAACTGAGACGGTGATGATGGAAGAATGCTGTACTGGCTTGCTAGGTACATGCCTAGTGCTACCACTTGTCTGCATCAATTACAATAGGAAAATACCTCCATGACAAGCCCACAGCTAATGTGATGGAGGCAATTCCTCAACTGAGGTTCCCTCTTCTCCGATGATGAGATAAGCCAATTAATACGCAACCTTTGTGGGAGATTAAAAATGCAAAATAATTGAAAAGGTCCTACAATGAAAGTGAATCACACAACAGCTCACAGCCCTGTAGTTAAGACTGTAAACAGAGGAGTGCTGTGCTAAGATCTTAAGAAATTTTTGACCCAAAATAAATTTGGTAACATAACAATTTATTTTTAAAGGGGACCACGTTTTCTAATTTTAAGAACATAGTTCAACAAGTCTTCTCTATTCAAAGTTTACATGCCATACACGTGTATATACACATATGTAATCAGTAACATCTAAACACCATTTGTAATTACTGAATAATTTATAAGGACTTTATGAAATTTCTGTGTAGTTATGAATAAATTTAAATAAACAATTAGTAGAAAATCAAAATCATAATGAAGTATCATTTTGCCCAGAGCCTACAAGCCACCAAATACAAAATACTGTGCCTTCAACATTTTGCAAGTTATATTTTAAAGTTCTATTTAAAAAAAAAAAAATCAAGAAAACTAGTTTGTCCAATTAATTTGTGTAAAAAAAAATTAGTTACAAAATCCAGACACCACAAATTCTAATAATTCCAAAATGATACTAATGTTCTTATTAATGCACTTAAAATAAGGCTACCACTGTATCAAACTCTAGCACAAGGCACTGTTCCTTTCTATCTAAGCTCTGTTTGAGGCATCTTCATACAGTAAGATCTTCTATGACATCCTCCTAGTGCATGCCTTGAAATTGTTTCTCAGTTATGGAGATAACTCAGTAATTGAGTACCTTCTTGTCAATGTGCACAAGGCTAGGCTTTGAGATGGCAAAAATCCTCCTCCCATTTACAAGATAAATTAGGAAAGTTACATGAACCTAATACTAATACTATTTATTTGAATATCAAGAGACTCTTCTTATACTACACAGCAAAGACTTTAAAACCAAACAGTTCACTTCCTCTTCCACTTTCAGAGGAACTGTACACTTGGTACAGTTTGAGTTTCATTTGAGTAAGACAGCAAAAAAATGAAAGACATTCTTTGATGTATATTGTAGTAGAATATTAAGATGTGCTACATTTGTTTATACTGTGAAATACCTGTTTTAGTGATGTAAAGATGTGTTGCATTCTTTTATGTGCTGCATTTATTTGACCCTGTAAAGGTGTGTTACTGTGCCTGTCTAAAACATCTGATGGTCTAATAAAGAGCTAAACTGACCAATAGGGAGGCAGGAGAAAGGATAGGGAGGGCTGGCAGGCAGAGAATAAATAGGAGAAATCTGGGAGGAAAAGAAGGAGCAAGAGAACAAGGAGAGGACATCAGGGGCCAGCCACCCAGCCAACACAGTCAGCTATGAAGTAAGAAGTAAAGAAAGGGATACAGAAATAGAGAAAGATAAAGGCCCAGAGGCAAAGGATAGACAGGATAATTTAAGGTTAAGAAAAGCTGGCTAGAAACAAGCCAAGCTAAGGCCAGGCATTTATAATTAAGAATAAGCTTCCATGTGTAATTTATTTGGGAGCTGGATGGCAGGTCCCTCCAAAAGAGCCAAAGGAGCTTATGAGCAAAAACAACCAACAACAGTATATTTTAAAAATGTATCACCTTTACTAACTTACTTGGGAGAATGACTTGAAAGAAGTGAAAATGAGAAGCAAGAATACTGTTTCAATCAGAGGGAATAGATGTATTCCAGAAATATTTTGGAAGTCTAGCATGATGGTTTCAGGCCTTAATGCCAGAAGGCAGGATGGTACACCAAAGCAGGAGGATCCTGAGCTAGCCTCCCCAACCCCCAAAGAAAGGAGGCAGGCAGACCTATCAACAGTTTTCTGCCGAAGGTCCCCAAAGATGAGTGTATTTGTAGTAGATACTTGAAGACAATGAATATGGACTCGTATGATAAAAAAAAATTATATATCATGAAAAAAGCTACTTATTCCTAGTTACTGCATAGTCTATTAGTAAAATAGACAACAAAAGGATTAAAGTGATTATCAAAAGGAACATCTGAAATAAAAAACATTATTTTTCTGGAAAACAAGTCTTCTAAATATCTGATTCTAATGAATAATGTATGACCATTACAAAACCTTTATTAATTATGCAGTTAGATTTGAATACTGAACTATTATCTGGGGTGACTGGTACATTTGTCCATTGTATGCTTAAGGAAAAGGGGATGAAATCTACTTCATAAGGTTGTTTTAAAACCCACATTTAAGCACAGCATGGTGGTGTATATATCTTCAATCCCAGCCCTCTAGAGGCAGAGGCAAAGGGATCTCTGAGCCTCTGGAGACAGCCTGGTCTTCAGTTTGTTTCATACCAGCCAGAGCTACATAGTCAAACCCTGTCTCCAAACAAAACAAATAAAAACAGAAGTTTAAATAAAAAACAACAGAGTGAGGTGGTGGTGCCACACGCCTTTAAGCCCAGCACTCGGGAGGCAGAGGCAGGCGGATCTCTGTGAGTTCGAGGCCACCCTGGTCTACAGAGTGAGTTCCAGGAAAGGCGCAAAGCTACACAGAGAAACCCTGTCTCGAAAAACCAAAAACACAACAGAAACCCAAATGTGGGGTTTGAGTATTGCTCCAGAAGGTAGTAAAGTATTTGCTGAGCAAGGATGAGGGCCCAAGTTTCTACCCCCAAATCCACATAAAACTGGGTACAACAGTGCATGCCTGTATTCCTGGTGCTCCAATGGGGAGGCAGAGACAAAAGAATCCTTAGTCACACTCCAGGAAGCCTAGCATACTCAGCAGAAACAGACCCTATCTCAAACAAGGTTAAAAGGTGGAGACCAACATCTAAGGTTGTCTTTGACCTCCACCACCTGAGTCCCCATTCAAACAGATGAACACTTGACCTACATGCACACATAATTTTTTAATTAAAAAAATTGTAAAATAAAGCACTGTGCATTCCTCAGGAAGGATCCCAGTTGGTTCTCTCCTCCCAAGACTTACTCCTCCCAGTTGTGTCTGTCGCCCCTCAGGAATCAGTCTCTTCCTAACAGCTAGACCAAGGTAAAGACTCCCAAGTACAGGCTGTAACCTGTATCTAATTTCATGACGATATGCAGCTCCAGTCCTCTAGCTCGAAACACTTGTGACATGATGGCTCTACATTCTTATCTAATTTCCATTTGGTATTAGCCATGTGTAGCTCACTGGTTCCTTAATTTCCACATTTCCAAACTCTCTTCCAGATTTGCTCTTCTAAATAGGATAAAAAGTCATCATCTACCATCAGACCACATTGAAGTCTAATCAAAATTCCTGTCAATTTCAGCTTCAAAATCCACCCCACCCCCGTCAATTACCTCCACCACCTCTGACTATAGTCCAAACAACTTTTGTCTCTAGCTATGACTTACTCTGATAAGCACTTCAACTTGAATGCTGTCTAACTGGCATCTGAGCTTTTACCACTGCCCTCAAAGTCCACAAGCCTAGCAGCCAGGAGAATCCTTTGAACAGGTATCAAATCATGCCATCCCTGCCCTCAATTCCTTCAAAAGGCCTATCTCAGAATAAAGACAACCTGCCTTAACCTACTTTCTCAATTACCTGCCACATCTCTCCAGCTTGCTCACCCAACTCTGCTTGGCACCATAATATTTTCCAAACATGTCGCAGGACCACAGCATTTTCTGTTGTTCTCTGTAACTGAGAAAACTCCTAATATATGCAAATGGACGTATCACACATTTCAATTAGGTATTTCTCAAATGTCACCTTTTCAAAAATCATTTTGTAATCATTAAATAAAATAGTGTTTCCCTAATCCATGGTTCTCTATCCCTTTTATCTTGCCTTGATTTTCTTAGCACCACTTTATTACAACACAACATGACTGAAACTTTTGTTTATTGTTAGTAATCAAATTCCAAAGGTAAGCTTTAAGATGGCAGGCACCCTATGCTTTCTCTCCTATCATTTCGCCTAGCCTACAGTAAGCACCAGTAAACTGTGCTGCATAAAATGCTCATAGGTGAAAGGACTGAAAATCCAAGAAATTTAAATAAATAAAACAATGGCTCACTCTGTGGGTATGCTGTACAATGAATGTGCACCTTAGGGATAACCAAAGGCTGAAAAGTGTATTATGGAATTCTGGGCTCTTTCCTCAGCAGAAAAACCAAGCAAGCAAATTAACGCAACACTAAAAAGTTACACACACACACACACACACACACACACACACACAGAGGAAAGACTGCAATGTAAACAAAGATTTGAGAGGCCTCAAGGCTAGAAATGGGCACATGAGCTAATTAGGGGTTTCTCAGACAACTGTGGGTGGAAGTAGGACAAGGGAAATGTGTGGAACAAGGTAAGCACACTAAGAACATGGAGGAAATAACAGCCAATGTCGAGAAGACACAGCACAGACTTACCAAACAAGATATGCTGGGCAGCAGTCTCCGCACTCTCCATGGGCCAGCTCATTTATTCCTGGTTATTACGTGCATGTGTGTGTGTGGGGGGTGGGGGGTGATTAGTGTTCTGCTATCGGTGAGGAAACAGGGTAAAGAGCCACAACAGTGGGATTTCAAATTCAGAAGTTATTTCTCAAACAATGTGGATTCTGTATCATACAAAGGTACATGTATTTAAACTAAAATCCTTGACTTCATGAAAAGCCAGCTAGCTGTCTTATCATTTTAAAGTAGAAAGACTTACTACTGACTTGCACAATGTGGATCTCAAATGTAATAATGTATGGCACTGTTACAAATGGGGGAACCTTTAAGAGGTGGGGCCTACTTGAAAGAAAGTCTTAGGAGGAAATGACAGGACCCTAGACCTAGTCTCTTCCTTTTTTGCTTCTCTATAATGTAAAACATCATAAGAAAATAAACTAGTGGACTCACCTGAAACTTTTTAAAATGTCAATTTGATTAAAATTATAAAAATCAAACATGTAATCATAAACTAAAAACATATTAGCACACACAAATGCCTTTGCTACAAAGATCATAGAGAGTCTATTAAGAAAAAGTTTGATACTCAAGTAGATGACAGGATAAAGTGTATAAAAGATATTGAAAAGGTCACATTATCATGAGCTATTCAGATGAGCACATTTGAAACTCTCATTTCCTAAATCCTCAATCCAGCAATTAAATGTAATTTTAAATAAAATGTTGTGAATTATTATGAAATGTCTCAATGAATGGTAACACTCCTTAATGTCTTTTTATTTCTAAGGGGAACTGAATCCAGGGTTCCCCACACATACTTGCCAAGCATTAGGCCACATTCTCAGCCCCTCAGAGCAAAGTTTGTCAAGTGAGATTATCAACTCATAATGTACAGATATACACTAGCAAAGTGAACATTTAATGTAGTGTCCTTATAAATCTATGCATAAAAAAGGCACACATTTAATCATGTAATTTTATTTCTGGAAACATTGTAAAATATTCAGACAGGTAGCCTAATATTTCCTTACAAAAATATTATATGCAATACTGCTAATAAGCAAGAAATTGAGAAAAAGGGATGGAAAGATGGCTCAGAGGTTAAGAGCACTGCTCTTCCAGAAGTCCTGAGTTCAATTCCAAGCAACCACATGGTGGCTAACAACCATCTATAATGAGATCTGGTGCCGTTTTCTGGCATTCAGGCATATATGCAGGCAGAACATTGTATACAAAATAAATAAATAAATCTTTTTAGAAAAGAAATTGGGAAAAATCTTAAATGCTTAATAAAGAATGATTGATAGTATAGCCATATATATGATGGAATTTAAAGCATTTCACCAGGAGAAACCATGAATAACACTATTAACGAATCTTTAATGACATAGAGAACTGTTAGCGATATAATCACACTAGAATGATTATTCTAGCATCTAAAATATGCACTTAGAAAATAAACAGGTAATATTAACATCAGTATTGCACTCTCAGTATGCTGAAAGAGTGGTATTACATATTGAGACTGCAGAATTTATCCCTGATGCTTCAGAATTAAATTCACTATTTATTCAATTACAAGATACCATCAGGAAAAGGAGTCATCCTTTATATATAACTCACATTCGATCTCATACTGGTCTGCCAGGCCCTCTAGCACAAGGTAATGATGAGATTGGTAAATTATTGATAGGAAATGTGCTGGAGGCCTCAGAATTTCATAAAAAACATCATCATGTCAATAGTAAAGGTTTAAAAAAAGATTTTTCCATAACCTGGCAACAAGCCAAAGAAATAGTAAAGAAATGTCCTACTTGTTCCTTTTACAATCAGACGCCATTACCAGCAGGATGTAACCCAAAGGGTACTCAGAGGAATGAAATCTGGCAGATGGAGGTGTTTCACTTTGCAGAATTTGGAAAATTGAAATATGTACACCATACAATCGATACTTATTCAGGATTTCAATGGGCAACTGCTTTGAGTTCTGAAAAAGCTGATTCTATAATCACTCATTTGTTAGAAGTTATGGCCATCATGGGTATACCTGCACAAATCAAAACTGACAATGCTCCATCATATGTCTCTGTTAAAATGAAGCAGTTTTTTGCTTATTACGATATAAAGAATATTACAGGTATACCACATAATCCTACAGATCAAGCAGTTATAGAAAGATTAAACAGAACTCTAAAGGATATGCTAAATAAACAGAAAGGGGTAACAAAAACCCCCAGAAATAGACTGCATAATACTCTATTAACTTTGAATTTTCTCAATGCCAATGAGAAAGGAACAACAGCTGCAGAGAGACATTGGATAATAGAAAAAACTACAGAATTAAATCAGCCTATATACTTTAAGGATGTGCTGACCTC
>CABHPP010115495.1:0-26584 GCA_902168425.1 Peromyscus attwateri
GGACGGACGGATGGATGAATAAATGAAAATAAATAAGTGTATCATCATTTCCCTCTGGACTGGAACCACTTTGTGCCTTGTGTACAGCCTGGGAAAGATACTGATCTGCTTTTAATACAACTGAGCAGTGGCCAGGAGATGCAAATTAGCAGGAATGAAAGGAACTTGAGTTTCTAGAATATGCTCCTCTGAAAATTACGATGTCAGAAAGTCCCCGGGGTGGAGGAGTAAGTGACGCAATTGTTCATTCGGAGACTGCCCTTCCAGCTCTTTCTAAATCTGAGGAACTAGGTAAGCCACAAGTCACTCTCAGTAAAAATCATTTTGTTTTCTTACTACAAACTTTCTATCATTAGAAAAATCAATAAACTAGAATGAATAGTTCCGTAACCACCAATTACCACTTCTCCCCTTTATACATCCATTGTCGGCTAAATGTTTGTGTGTTTGTGTATTGCGTGCACACCACAATGTGACAAGCGTGTGTAAAGATGTCAGAAGACAACTTGAAGGAGTCAGCTCCTCCTTCCACTATGTGGGTCCCAAACATTGAGCATTAAAGGCTTGGTAACAAGCGCCTTTACCCGCTGAGCCATCTTTTTGTTTTTCCTTTATTTTTATTTTATGTGTGTGAGTATTCTGCCTGCGTGTATGTCTATGCAGTGCATTGAAGTGCTCACTGAGTCTGAAATAGGGTGTCAGATATCCTAGCGTTACAGACAGTTGTAAGCCATCACGTGGGGGCTAGGAATCAAACTTCCAGAAGAGGAGCCAGTGCCCTTAACCGTTGAACCACCTCTGCAGTTCCATGCTGTCTTTCCAGACCCTCAGATGTTGTCCTTAGAACCAGTTAACCATAAAAACCTTTCTATCCCATCACTCACCCACATTCCCTAAGACACCATGAAGTCCTCTTCCTGCTGAGCCCACCACCAGGTCACTGATGTAAATGCAGATGCCTTGTGCAAACCCTTCAAAGTCTCCTTGACTCCCAACCCCAGCTACTTTACTTTCATCCCACTCAAGGCACCAGCTCCCATCAGCTTCCACACCCACGTGCCTAATTTTAGGCTAGGATAAATGCACAATGACCTCACTTTACTTTCTCGGAGTTTGAGAAGCCATGTTTGTCCACATCTTTTGTTCCAGTTCCCACAAACTAAGCTTACCACGATATTGATGGATGCAGCCCTAGCCTATACCACAGCTTAGGAAAGAGATGGTGCCATGCCATCTCCACATTCTTCTTGATTTCTCCTTCACAGCCATGCTTGAGAGGTGGGCAGTTCCTGAGGACACACATTCAAGGAACAGAAGTGAGGGAAAGTTCCACCGAGGACAGTTGTTCTTCCTGTTTCTCAGACACGGTACTCTTGCTCTAGAAAGCCCCAGACTCTTCCAGGGAAGGGAGGTACTCCACATCTTCACCATTTGTCCAGTGTAGCTGATGCATGGTGAAAAGACAGTATCAGAGGAGGGGTCTGTAATGGTCTGCAAGGAAAAACATCCTCACAAAACATTTTAAAATGTCATAACTCTGTTTTTAGAGCCCTCCCAACTTCTTTTCTATCCTCTTTGTCGTCTTCTGGGATCTTGCTCCCACATGGGCTAGATGTCAGCCTGGAGGAGTTTAGGCAAGCTTTGCAAGCTCAGCAAACTGAGACCACAATGTGTTTTTATTGCTGCTGTGAGGACCAACCCTCAGCAGCTCAGGGACTGAGGGGGATCCACAGAGTTGGTGGACTAATCACTCAACTTGACTTTCCCATCTGAGGAAGTAAAACTTAATTCTCTGGGACCAGCGAGGGAGGTAAAACTTAACTCTCTGGGACTGGAGAAAAAGGGAAACACACACACACACACACACACACACACACACACACACACGCACGTCTCCAACTTGTCAGGATCTCACCTAAGGTGCTGATGAAGCCTTCAACAGATCAGAGATGCTGAAGAGGAGATGCAGAGCAGGTGAACTACTGAACAGACAAACAGACACATGAAAACTTTTCTGAGGGTCAAAGCTTAGTTCTTCATTTTATTACTTTTTCGGTTTCTTGTTCTGCTCTATTCTTTTCTGTTCTGTTTTTCTATCCTGATGTTTCCATTCTGTCTATTCTTAATTTTTTCCCTACAGCTTATACACCCCAGCAAAATCTCTCAAGCAATATAAAAATTACAATGTGGTTACATTCTATTTTTTAAGTGAATGAGTACAATGAATACAAGTAAAAAAAAAAAAATGCTTTCCATATCCCTTACACAATTAAACATTTTACACATTACAGGTGAGTGACAAGCTGTCCCAAGAACCCACATACATTCATACCCAAGCCACTTGTTACAGATTAACAGAGTGTAAGCAGGAAAGTATTTTTCTCAGCCAGTTCTTTTGCTGGCAGGCCGCATTTTGCAGCTACAAAGAAAGGATCAATCACTTTATTATTTTCTCAAAAGGCAGTCTTATAAGAAATTTTAAAAGAATCATGAATCTAATTTTTATAGATGAAAATCAACTAGTCAGCTCTATTTTAAATCCTCAGGGTGTGCCGGGCAGTGGTGGCACATGCCTTTAATCCCAGCACTCAGGAGGCAGAGGCAGGCAGATCTCTGTGAGTTTGAGGCCCGCCTGGGCTACAGAGTGAGTTCCAGGAAAGGTGCAAAGCTACACAGAGAAACCCTGTCTCGAAAAACCAAAAAAAAAAAAAAATCCTCAGGGTGCATACCCACTCATCAAGAGTTTTTATATCAGGAAGCTGAGGGCAGAAATGGGTACAAGGAATTAGTTGTCACCCTTGATCACCAACCCATCCTAGCAAGAAAAGTACCAGCAATAGTCAGGCTACCATTGTTCCTGCTCCATGACCTCAATGAGTCCCTTGTTCAACTGTTAAAAGTGTGTCTTTATAGACTTTAAATTGTTCCCCAAGATTTTCTACCTGATAGCTATTAACAAAAACACCTTAACCTAACCTTACTAACAAGTCTACATGTCTAAATTCTTTCTAAGGGTGGTAGTTGAATCATTAATCTACTCTATCAGTAATGCTTGGAAAATGTCAATCACTGTTATTGTAAGTACCAGTAACACTGCCCAGTGAGGGGCTAGAAACCCCCTGAGAGTTTTCGTACAACCCATAGATTATGAGGGATGTGGTGGCCGAGAAGGCAGCAATCAGAATTGTGCTCAATAACAGCATGAGGTCCTCGACACACGTAGTCCTCGGGGCTTTGCCTCTCCAAGGCTCATTCAGGCATGGCTTTGCCATGTTCTGTGAGTTTCAGTGCTGCCTATTGCTCCCCTCACATGGCCCTGACATGTTTTAAATAAGTAAAGGAGCTATGTAGAGAGGCTACAAGGGTTGATGGGGACTGTAACAATCAGGAGCCTATATCCGATCTGGACTCTACTTAGCTATAGCCAGCTACCACCATGTAGGAACATAGGTAGATATGAGGCATTCAGATCTGAATTTTCTCTGGAAAACAATCTTCACTTTTGGATAAAATCTCTTCTCCAAGAAGATGATGAGTAACAATAAAGTAGATAAATAAATAAAATGAAATCTTAATAGTCCTGAGAATCAGTGGGCTACATTTGGTCTAAGAATCTCTGGTTTAAGGCATGGGCTGTGACAACTTTGAATTTCACATCAATGTTTCATCTTTCCTTTGGCTGCACAGTTTACTGATGCACTGGCTATTTAATGGTAGGTTTGGTTCTATCAGGGGAGGGGAGTTCCTGTCATTTATGGGGGTGTCTGGGGGTGGAGGGATGGCTCAGTGAATAAAGGGCTTGTCCTGAAAACATGAGGACCTGCGTCTGGACCTCTAGCATCCACATAAAAGCCGGGCTTAGCAGTGCACCTGTGTATTCCTAGTGCTGGGGAAGCAGAGACAGGCAGCCCTCTAAGGCTCACTGGGGAAGTACTCCAATCAAATCAGCGAACTCCAGCTTCAGCGAGAAGCCTTGTCTCAAAAAAAATGAGATGGAGAGAGATTGAAGAAGACACTGATTATCAACCTCTGATCTCTACATGCATGCACACACATGCACACACACCTACCCGCACATGTGCACATTCAAGTTAACATTAAAAATTGCAGACTAAGGCAACATATTGGCCAGATCATTGTAAACTGACCCATGCAAATTGGACAGACCTTGTGCAAGGCAGAAGATACTCCATTCCAAATAAGATGCTGCTATCCTCCCTAGACTAGTCCTGGGATTTGGTTCCCTATGCCATAAGGCAAAAAAATGCCCTAGAATATGTTCTGCTTCTGTGATTCATACCTTCAGTTCCCCTGTGAAGAAGAAAGTGGCCCCTTGCCCTAATCAGCACCCAAAGCCCGGGCTGGCTGCCAAGTCTCCGCCAGGGTGAGGGAAGGACACCAGGTCTAACAACAAGCTAAGGTCAAAACCAGCAAACCCAAGGAGGCACAAGAGGGGAATTTCAAGAAACTCAAGAAAACTATGTAATCTTGTGAGTGGCAAGATAAGAATACGATGAGGTGAAGAAAGTCTCTCGGGTTCTTCTGATACTGGGCAGGCAGGAGTGAGACACAAGGTAACTAAGAAAAACTGCAGCTCTGTCTTGGTCGCCGAGTCTCGTGACAGTCAGATTCCCACTAGTCAAATATCCTTGAAACTGTAGTTAGGTTGTTCCTGCTGTATCAGAAACTAAGGCACCAGTACACTGCCACAGTTGCTACACCTAATGAAGAGTCTGCATCCTCAAAAGATGTAGACTTCATTATATCATCAATTACCTGGTGGTCTTTATCCCCACCCCTACCACCTATGGAAGGAATACTCTAAAAGGGAGATCTAGTCCACCATTGTTTGAGAAGGAATAGAGTTACCTTATTCCGTAAGTATGCCACCTAACTCACAAATAGTCATTAAACACTTCTTGAAAATCCACAGTGCAGGGAGAGAATCCGTGAGCCTGCTTGGTACCATGAGAACTGAGTAGGCAGGGATAGACACATAGGCCCACCCAGAGCCATTTGCCCTAGGCAGAGAGAAGAATCCATGATCCTGCTCCATACCATGAGGACCAGGCAGTCAGGTGCCATTATGGTGAGCAAATATATTGGTGGGGTATGGGAAAGAGAGAGGTGGAATGGTTCATGTCCTGTGGAGAGAGGCAGATCTGAAGAGGTGAAGGAAGTGGGGAACAGGCTGATGTGTGTGGCCTGCTTGCCATCCAGGACCATGGTGACTTCCGGTCCTGGGCTGCTGCCAAGGGCCATGTCTGGGCCTGTGGCCCTGCTGAAGCTTCGGTCTATGTTGATGTCCATGCCTCCTGTTACCACCAGAGGCAGTGAGGATGCTCTGGGTCTGGGCCATGACATAGGCCACATTTGTGCCCAAGGAACATGCTACCCTAGCGACCATCCTGATCTGAGTAGCCTGAACTGTCACCCGGAGCCATGGAAACTTCTGGGCTTAAACTGCTACCTAGGGTCATGTCTGGATCCATGACCCTACCACAGTCAAGGTCTGTGTTGATAAACATGGTTCCTGTTACCAACAAAGGTTGTATGGATGCCTGGGATCTGGGCCCCCACCTAGGTGTTGGTGTCCGAGGACGGCCCTGCAGCCAAAGTGATGCTGATATGAGTGGCCTGCACTGCCACCCGGAGCTATGGTGACATCTGGGCCCAGGCTGCTGCCAAGGACCATGTCTGGTCCTACCACAGCCAGAGTCTATGTTGACATCCATGGCCCATGTCGTCACCAAAGGTCACAAGGCTGCCCTGCTTCTAGGGCACCACATGTGGCCATGTTGGGGTATGCGGGATGTGCTACTGCAGGGCCCATGCCAACCTGAGTGGCCTGCCATGCTACCCATGGCCATGATGTCATCCAGGCTCAAGCTGCTGCCAAGGGCCATGTCTGAGTCTGTGGACCTATGGCCACCAGGGCCTGTGTCAATGTCTGTGGCTCTGGAAACCACGAAAGGCAGTGCAGATGCCCAGGGTCTGGACTGACACCTGAGGCCATGTTGGTGGCCAAGGGTCATGCTAACACAAGGGCCATACAGATCAGGGTGGCTTGTACTGCCACCTGGGGCCATGTTGATGTCCAGGCCCAAGCAGTTGACAGGGAACTTATCTGGGTCCATAGCACTGCTGAAGCCAGGGTCTGTGTTGAGGTCTGTGGCTCCTGTTACCATGGAAAGCTATGGGACTGTCCAGGGTCTGGGCCACCACTTGGGGCTATGTTGGAGTCCAGGAACCACACTGCTGCTGGGCCCATGCCGATCTGAGAAGCCTGCCTGCTGCTACCATGGTGACATCCTGGCTCAAGCTGCTGCTGATGGCCATATCTGGGTCCTGGGATCTGTGGGTCTATTGCCTGTGTTACCACAGAGGCCCATGTGATCCATGTGTTGAAACATAGGTTGAAGTACCGAGGGCCGTGCAGAACTAGCCCTGCCCCTCACTGGCCTGGCGAGAGCCGTCCCCTCCCCACACCGGAGAGCTGACCCCACCCCACACCAGAGAGCTAGCTGACCCTGCCTTTCGCAGGCCCTGGGATAACGGACCCCAATGATCCCGGCCGGGGAAAGCTAGCCCTACCCCCTAATAGAAGAGCTGTGCTCCACACCCACCCTCCCACCCCACACTTGGGAAAGTTGGCCCCACTCCTGACCACTGGCATGGGAGAGCTGGCTCTGCCCCTCACCTGAGGGAGGTTCTAGTGACCCAGTCAGAACTACACAGCTACCACCCAGGGCTTTGAGTTGGCACTCCCCAACATCTACCCCATCTGTAACCTGCTGGAGTACATGAAGGGACTGGTCCTACAGAACCATAGCCTCAGGATCTCCATGGTTCAAGGCAACAGCATAATATCCAAGGGGAGATTTGGTGAGGATCCAGTATTGATGGTGTACCAGAAGCCAGAGGCCTTGAACCTGACCAGCAACATATTAAACAAAGAACATTTGCAAGTAACGCTGTGTAGACAAAGGGTATACTGCATGATACACAGCAGCTCCCGATGCCACCAAGAGGAATGAAGAGGTGATGGAGAGGCGGGAAAGATGGAGGAGCAAAGTGTTCTTTTCCCTGTTTGCTTTTTTGTTTTTGTTTTTGTTTTGTTTGTTAATTAACATTCTTATTTGCGTTTTCAATTTTTAATTTTTATCTTATTTTTATTATTTCTTTTTTAGTTCTCCTTTGTGGGGGGACACTAAAAGAGTGAAGGGCAGATACAGAGGGACTGGGAAATGAGTGGGGTTGGGGTGCATGATGTAAAATTCCCAAAGAATCAATAAAAAATTATGTTAATAAAAAATCCACAATGCAGAATCTGCTTCAGGATGGCCGCTCTCTTCTCTCTTTGGGGAGCTTTGTTTGACTAAATAAACTCCAACTTAAAAGTACTGTGTCTCTTGACTGAATTCTTTCCTTTGCCAAGAAGACCCCTCCCCAGCATTTCTGGAAGCATTTCACAGGTGAAGCATGCGAGAGAGTTCTCCAGTGCAGATTGTATTATTATTGGAGCAAATGTTAACACAAGCATGTCTAAAAGGGGGTGGGGTGATGACTTAACATACCTGTGACACACCTTACATCAACCAAACCATAGAGTCTCCGCGGAGAATGGGTGTTGGTGTATCAATCATTCAAGACATTAACATCAGGCTACAACCTTGATAACCAGATGCAGAGATACCTTCAATCAATTATTGCCTCTTTATTCCCACCATATCATATCAAAACCACAGCCAACCCTGGAGACATAGTCACTGTGAGGATTTTTTTTTTTAACTGTAGTAAGGATGGCCTTGAACTGCTGATCCTCCTGACTCCACCTTCTGAGGGCTGGGATGACAGATTTATGCAATGCTGGGGATTGAACCCAGGGCTTTGTGCAAACCAGGCAAGCATGCTACCGACTGAGCTATATTCCCAGCCTTGGTTTTTGTTTTTTTATTTAAACAGGGTTTCACACAATGGAGGTCTGACTCAAACTCACTGTCTAACTGAGGATGACCTTGAACTTCCGAGCCTCCTGCCTCCACCTCCTGAGGATGGCTACTCTGTTCCACCATGTTCGCCCCGTTCCACTTACTTCAAAGATAGTAACTTTTAAGCCTGTCATGAAGTTCCCTGAATAGCATGATATGGGTAACAGAACGTGGACACCAACGCATTATTTTGAAATCATGTCAAAATAAAGCATACAGTTTAGTGAAGCCTTATCAAAGAATATCATATTAGGACTACCGCCAGAACTGAACGTCAGTTAAATCCAGATGATTATGATAGTAAAGGTAGGCGGTTGGTTACCTTCAGGAAGAGAGGACAAATGAGAATGTCCATTTAAAAATGTGAGCCAGCTTCCTCAGAGAAGGAGCAACTCACACTGAGAGAGGAGACCAGAAAGAAAATTGTGCTGTTGGATTGAAATAGATGTTGGCGTATGGTGAGATAGATGATAGATAAATATACACACATACATATACATAAATATGCAAACGCAACATGTTTTCTCTAACTCTGCCTAAAGAGGGATGGCCTTGGACCACCAACTCCCCAATAAAAATTAGGATGCCCATCCCCAAGATCCAGGTTTTTACACATTATTCTATACTAAAGGGGACTGTCCCAATTTGCTCTTTGCTGCTGTGATAAAACACTGACCAAAACCAACTTTCAGAGGAAAGGGTGGATTTGGCTTACAGAGAAATCAGAACAGGAGCCGGACAGGAACATGGAGGCAGAAACTGGAGCAGAGACCGCGGGGGAAGGCTGGTTTGCTTCAAGGCTTATAGTAGGCCGGACTCTTCTGCATCAATTAACAATCAGGCAAATGGTCCACAGATATGCCCACAGGCCAATCTGGTGGAGTCAGGTCCTCAAGTGAGGCTCTTTCCCCCAGGTGTGTCAGTTGATAGCCAAGACCATCCACCGCAGGAACCAAATTTCCTTGGAGAAATTACTTAGGCCTGAAACAATGTGTGTCAGAAATGTTAAGAAGTTCTCAAAGTGTGTTGAAACACTTCAAAAGGGTCTTTAAAAAAAAAAAAAAGGAAAGACTCAACGTGAACTGATCTGGTGTCAGGAGTGAGGAATGATGATACATTATAACTCATTAATAAAAGAGGGATGTGTGACTCAAGGGAGGATAGGAAGAAGAAAGAGAGACAAGAACGGAAAGGGCACGAAGAACGAGAGAGAGAGAGAGAGAGAGAGAGAGAGAGAGAGAGAGAGAGAGAGACTGAGACAGAGAGAGACTGAGACAGAGAATTAGCTGGATGACAAATGAGCCAGGAAAAGGTTAATCATGGCAGGCACCACCTTCGCCCAGTGACCAAAGTGAATATCACTAGCAATGGGGCAAAATGACGTGATGGACCACTTGATGGGATAGAGAGAGAAGAACAGAGCATCTCCTCTCTGACATTCTGACATTCTGACAACGACGCAGACCCTGTGCTAGTCCCAACAAAACATCATACACTTCCTTGGTCCCAGGACTTACCTGGTCATTCAGAAATAAACAGCCAAGCACTTCCACTAGTCTAGCCGATGTCCAATCATAGTCCAGCTGTGTTATCACTCATTTGGGAGCTGCTTTGGGGTCATGTGCTGATGTCTATAGGGACTCTTGGTGACAGCGGTACCCCATGAAGCAAGAACATGCTGAGGGAAGTAGATGGTAGATGGTCAGTTATCTCACATCATGAGCATCTCTAATCCAAGAAGACTTCAAACAAAGACATTGGACAGGAAGCTCACACAGTACAACTACCTTCAGCTTAAGCTAATTTCTGTTAACACTGTGTGCAAGAATGTATGTATGCATGCTTGTGTATGTCCTCATCACACCTGTGCTTAATGTTTGGTTTGGTTTGGATTGTTGAGAGAGGGTCTAGCTGTGTATCCCAGGCTGGCTTCAAACTCAGGATCCTCCTGCCTCCGCCTCCCAAATGCTAGGACTACAGATGTGCACTACCACACCTGGCTCTTCTTTAACTTCGACACACTTAGAACCTATAGCCTGAAAGCTAAACTTTCCTGTAGTTCCTATACATGATATTATTCTATTTAAAAATGAGACCAAGTGATAAAGGTTCATTGTGAACAGTAGAATATTAAAAAGACATAAGAAGTAGCAATTTCAGCCCCAATCCCTCAAAAAACAGAAAAATATTATAAATAGCCATGGTTCTTGTCTTCTGCCTCTTTTTCTCATAAATCTATTATAACATTTCATACAAATCATAAAAGCCTTCATATTGCAATAGTAATACAAAACACACATGTCTGCTTATTTTATGATAGTATTTCACACAATTGCATTATGTTATATCCGTCATATACCCTTGATCAGTTTTGCTTTAGTAGATCTTGACTTCTCCACTCTGAGTCTTTGTAAATCCAGAACCTTTGTTTGTTTTTCCCCCAAAGAGAACAAAAGCAGTGGGCACCCTGGGTGTGGTTTAGAAGCTCAGATGTAGAGGAGACATTGTCTAGTTGTCCAAAGGCAGTATTATGTGTGGGGTATGAAAGGCTCTGACTCTCATTCATGATGTATAGGTGGCTACATTCTTGAATTCGGGAAAAGAGAAAAAGTGAATGAACACTCCTGAGGTGGAGTGGCTGAATGGCTGAATGAAGCAGCCAGTCAGTTTAATTTCAGCTTTCAGAATTCTCTCATATAATGAGCATTGCAATTATTCTACCTCTGGTGAAAATAAGTAGACTGTATTGTGTTGGTGATTGTATAAGTGAAATAAGTGAAGGGAAAAACAAATTGAAAATTCGTCCCTTGAATCTGTTTCTTGTTATTTACACATAATGTTTCTATTTTGCCGAGTCCCACTGTTCATAAATGGTGTTTGTAACCCCCCAGTGTGATGGCTACTCTTGATTGTCAGCTTGACTATATCTGGAATGAACTACAATCCAGAAAGGGGGGCACATTTGTGATCCAGATCTTGAGGCAGGATGACAATATGCCTTTAATCCAGATCTTGAGACCAGAGGCACACCTTTAATGTGGGTCGCAGTTTCTGCTGGGAGTCTATATAAGGACAATGGAAGAAGGAAGGGGCTGTTCCTTCTTTGTCTGCTTGCCTTCACCTTGTCAGCTCATCCATTCCTTCACTGGCATTGGAGCCTACTTCTTCAGGATTCCAGCATCTACAGAAGACCAGCTGAGACACCCAGCCTCATGGGACTGAGCAACTACTGGATTCTTGGACTTTCCATTCACAGCTAGCCATTGTTGGATTATAGCCTATAGTCATTCCAATAAATTCTCAGATAGATAGATGAGAGAGCGAGAGAGCGAGAGAGCAAGAGAGCGAGAGCGAGAGCGAGAGCGAGAGAGAGAGCGAGAGAGAGAGAGAGAGAGAGAGAGAGAGAGAGAGAGAGAGAGAGAGAGAAAGAGACCCTAAGTTCTATGGCTCTAGAGAACCCTAACTAATATACCCAGTATCTAGGTTGTGAGGCATTCTGCATGAAAATGCAGGTTCCTAGGTCTTACTTAGACATCTGAGTTAAAATATTTGCGAATAGAGAAAGATAAAAAGAATGTTTGGGAGACAGGGTGGGTGTTCCTGTGTAGCCCAGACTAGACTCAAACTCATGAAGCTTCTGCTTCAACTTCTCAAGTACCTACGTTTCATTTTTAAAACTCACTCTTGAAAGCCAAGGATGAAGCTCAGCAATAGCACATTTAGCTACCATGCACAAGCTCTGGGTTTGATCCTCAACACTGTAAAAACAAGCAACAACCAACCTGTTGCCTGTTTGAGAACCATCTAGTCCTCATGAGGTCAGGACTGCCATGAGTTCTTTCTTTCAAAGAGTCTAACTGCATTTCTAACCTTCCTGCTTTGTCCCCACACCTCCTCCCCTTGTCTACCCACTAACCCCAACCAGATTATAGAAAGGAGAATCTTGTGTACTCTTGGGTCCCTCCAGCACCTGATGCCCCAGAACAGGCAGAGCAGTTGCTGTCTAGGTTGGGCTTGAGAATTTCTCTTAACTCCCTGTGTTCAGGAGCAGGAACTATTCCACAGCAGATGTCACAGATAAATATGCTCTGTGTGGGGAGCGGGGGCGGGGAGGACAGAACTGATGTAAAGAAACACAAGGAAGAACGAGAGGACAAGGACCACTGTCAGGAGCAGCATCACCTCTTCCCTTCCATCTTGTCACTTTGTACCACAGTGACCAGCAGTTACTCTTTCATTAAAAAAAAAAAATCCTTAATGTGGTGACTTGACTGTCAACCTGACAGAATTTAGAATCATCATGGGAACCAATCTCTGGGCGTGGCTGAAGGGAATATCTAGTTTAGGTTGGTAAAGGTGGGAAGACTCACTGTAAATATAAGTGGCACTAATCAGCGGGTCAGGGTACTGAACTGACGAAAACAGAAAGCTGAGCACCAGACATTTGCAGCACTCTGCTCCTAAGTGTAAACTCACTATAACCAGCCCCTGCCACCACGCCTTCCCTGTCACAGAGCTGAGAGTGACACCCAATCATGAACCAGCACAGTGCTGCAACCCTCCACTCGACAGTTCTCCAGGAACTGAGTTCTGCCAACACGAGTGGTCTCAGAAGTGGACCCTTCTACACTTCAGACGAGACTGCAGGCCTGGACGACAACTTGAATGCAGTTTTGTAAGAAATCCTAAAGCAGAAAATTCAGCTTCTTTCTTATTTATTTATTATCCATTCATTCATTTATTCATGTATTGATTTTTTAACTTTTTATCCATTCTTTGTGGCTTTCACATCATACATCTCAATCCCATTCATCTTCCGTTCCTTCATATACGTCCTTTGCCCTTGCAACTTCTCCCCAGTAAAATTCAAGAGAAAAGAGAAAAGAAAGAAAAGTCTCATCAAGGAAGCTGTAGAGTGACCCACTGAGTCACACAGTAAACCCTTTAGTCCATATAATTTTACTTGCAAGTGTTCATTGCAAAGAGTCATTGGTCTGGTTTGAGGCCTCTGGTTTCTGCTACATTGTTGGTCCTCTCTGGGATTCCTCTTGGATATCCTGCTGTTGCTCTGTGTCATGGAGATTCTGTAGCTTTGGATGTGGAGGACCGACCTATTCATGTGCTCCAGCAGATCATAGATGGGGTATTGCAGGTTATTCAGCCCGCCAGCTCTCCCCCATCCCCACCACCAGGGTGAGCTCTCCAGCATTGCCCTGGCTAGTTCACCCTACCCAGCAAGGAACGAGGTGTGGGGCCGGTTCTCCTGTTCTCATTCCCTTGGGGCCGGCTTACCCACACCTAGACCATCAGCGCCCCCTCTACTGTGTTTGCCCAAGGGAGGTGCAAGGGCCACTCTCCCAAGTGCTGCAGCTAGTAAGGGGCAGGGACAGCTCTCCTGCTCCCATGACCTCAGGGCCAGCCCTCCCAACTGCCACAGGCAGTGGTGGGAGCTGCATCTCTCCCTCACCCATGCCACTGAATGGCAGGACCAGATCTTCCACGCTCATGCCCTCCAAGTGGCTCGCCTGTGCTCTCCATCAACAGGGTCAGCTCTACTGTGCTGCCCAGGTGAGGTACAGGACCCACTTTTCTGAGTGCTGCAGCTAGTTAGGAAGAGGGTCAGCTCCGTCACCTGCTGCAGGTGACGACAGGCAAGGGGGCGCATCTCTCCCTCACCCACACCACCAGATGGCAGATGAGGGAGGTAGGACCAACGCTCTCACTCACATCACTCAAGACCAGCTCACGGGCCCCTGCAAACAGGGTCAGCTCTATTGTGCTGCCGGGGTGAGGTGAGGTCCTGCTCTAGCTAGTGCTGCAGCTGGTGAGGGGCTGGGTCAACTCTTCCACTTGCCACAGGAGGGCATCCCCCTCCCCCATGCCACCACGTGACAGACAAGGGCAGGGCTGGCGACCTTCCTGCCCTCAGGGCCAGCTCGCCCACGCATTGCAGCCAGTGAGGGGCAGGACCAACTCTGTCCTCTTGACCTTCAGTGGTATCAGGAACCGCAGACATTAACACAGACTGCACCTGCAGCAGGGCCATGGACCCAGACATGGCCCTTGGTAGCAGCCCAGGCCTGGGAATCACCACCGCCCTGGGTAGCAAACAAGCCACCCACCTCAGCCCGCTCTTCACTGCCTTCCCCTCTTCAGATCTGCCTCTCTCCACAGGACATAAACCACTCTGTCTCTCTCTTCCATACCCCACCGTATATTTGTTCACCATAATAGTGCCCAACTACCAGGTGCCGCAAGGGCAGGCCTGTGTTTTCTCCTCCTTGCCTGAGGCAGGCTGCCCTGGGCAGGCATGTGGGTCTCCTTCTCCAGCTCAGTCATAATGGTGCTAGGCCGAATCGCACATTTATTGTTTTGTTTTTTGTTTTTTGTTTTTTTTTAAACAAGGTGTCTCTATGTAGCCTTGTCTGTCCTGGAACTCACTATGTAGACCAAGCTGGTCTCATACTCACGGAGATCCACCTACTGAGTGCTGAGATTAAAGGCTTGCACCACTATGCCTAGCCATGCCAGACTTTTTTTAAAATTTTAACCTTTATTTTGATATTATGTATACGGGTGTTTTGTCTGTATGTGTGTCTGTGCATCACATGCATTCAGTACCCTCAGAGGTCAGAAGAAGCCACCAGATCTCCTGGGACTGGAGTTAACAAATTGTGGGCCATCAGGTGGGAGCTGGGAATTGAATCCAGATCCTCTGAAAAAAATCAGTGCTCTTAACCACTCAGCCATCTCTCCAACCCCTGTGACAGACTTTAGAGCCACAGAAACCCTAAGACAATAAATAATAAATGTGTACACTTTTTAAGTCACAACTTCTTTTAAAGATTTATTTTATTTCTGTTTACAGGTATGCGTATGCCACATGCTGCTGGGGTGTGTGTGTGTGTGTGTGTGTGTGTGTATGTGTGTCTGTGTCTGTATCTGTGTGTGTCTATATGTGTGTGTGTCTCTGTGTGTGTGTGTGTGTGTGTGTGTCTGTATCTGTGTGTGTCTGTGTGTGTGTGTGTGTGTGTGTGTGTGTGTCTGTGTGTGTGTCTGTGTGAGTGTGAATGCCTGTGGAGGCTAAAAGAGGGCATCAGACACCCTGGACGTGAAGTTACAGGTGAATACTGCTGTTCAACATGAGTGCTGGTCCTCTGCAAGAGCAACAAGTGCTCTTAACCACTGAGCCATCTCTCCAGCCCCCAGCCACAGACTCTTAAACTATGGGTCATGACTCCACATGCATTCTTGTTACTGTATTGAGGACTGAGAAAATCTGGGCAACAGTAAAAGATTTCTAAATTTGCAATGACCAAAACTTAATTCAAAAATCAAACACGTAATGAATCAGAGGTATTTCTAGCTGTGGTCACTCTATGTTCTGTCATGTGACTTCACAGTGGTCTTGGCTGTGAATACATTATCTAACATCAACAAACACCACTGAAATACCTCACGTCACGTTAGAGATATCCTGTTACAAATTGCAGTGCTTCTACTGTGCACACACAATTTTCTGCTCTTGTAGAAACACAACAGTTTAAAGAAAACAAAGACTTAGTATTTTCCCACTGCCCTCCCTCAGCATGTAAGTGTCAAAGTAGTATATCTCTGGGTTGTATTATCTTAAAATATTTGGTTGTTTACATTGTTGGTTGAGTTATTGACTTGAGTTTTATTTTAAAACATTTAAAAACTATTCAATAAAGTTGCAGATAGCTCAGTTGGTAATGTGCTGAGGACTAAATTTAATACCCCAACCCCAAGGAAAAGTGCCAGCATGGTGGCACTCTTGTAATACCAGCACTGGGGAGGCAGAGCTAGGTGGGTACCTGGGGTTCCCTGGCCAGTCAATCTGGCCTGACTGGTGAGTTCCAGGCCAATAAGAAGCTGTGTCTCAAAGGTTGACAGTATTCCCAAGATGGCCTCTAGCCCCCACACCTGCACACCTGCATACACACACACACACACACACACACACACACACACACACACCTGCACACACATACACACACCTGCACACACTTACACACACACACATGCACGCACGCACACATGCACGCACACACTATACACTTTTAAAAAAAGCTATTCGTTTTGGCTTAAGAGTAGAACAGAATTTCCAACAATTTCTGAAATGACCCTAAAAATACTTCTGACATTTTGCTCTACATATTTATGCAAAGCAGCATCCTCAGCATTGACACTTTTAAAATCAAAATTTCAATCATCTCTGAAAAACACTGAATATGCTTTACATCCTGCAAAATCAAATTTTAAGCCAAGATTTAATTCTTTATGCAAAAATTTAAAAGCACATCCACATTGTTACTGTGCAAATTTGCTTTCATCTTTAATAAATGCTAAAATTGTATGTACAATAAAGAACTTTTCTGTTTTAGATTATTGTTATCATTTCTGTTGTGCATCCCCCAGTGTGAGTGTAGAGGGCAGAGAACAGCTCTGTGGATGTAGTTCTCTCTTTCCACCTTTACATGGCTTCTGGGGGTTAAACTCAAGCCAATAGGTTCACTGGCTCAAAAATTGTTTTAAAATAAATTTCTTAGCCAGTCATGGTGCCCATGCCTTTAATCCCAGCACTTGGGAGGCAGGTAGATTATTGAGTTTGAGGCCAGTCTAGTCTACAGAGGGAGTTACAGGACAGCCAGGACTACACGAAGAAACTCTGTCTCAAAAAATAAATAAATTTCTTTATGATCTCTTAGTAGTAAGTATTTCATTCATACACACCTACTTCCTATATCTGTATGTCTAGGGTCGTGTAAAAACGTCTCAGGCAAGAAAAGACGAAGAGTGGAAAAGCTTGCAGAGTCCAATGAAGCCGTGAGGTGAGTCTTCATCTATGATGCAATAAACAGCTAAAACAATGCTGGTCTGAGCTGAGACATCCAGGAGAGAATGTGCCTGTGTTCAAAGTTCCGGAACTCTGCCTTTGTCCTCAGTGGTGTCTTTGGGACAAGACACAAGTCTTCCAAGTTGCCTGTATTCAGCATACCGTGGCAACAGCCCAAAGAGCCACAGGGGTATCTGAGGTGCCCAGTGGAGAGGCTCTCATTATCCTCAGACAAAAATATTTACTGATCTTGGCTTGTGTTCTGAAGAGCCCTTTAAAACTCAGAGAAGAGCATGATAAATTGAGTGTTACCCCTTCATTTTTAGCCAAGGGATTCAAGTTTAAACAGTCCCACATGCCACCACCACCAGCTACACATAAAGAGGCCGCCACACAGAGTAAGTCTTCAATTGTCTGAAGCTGGGATTCATATTTTTTCTTCAGGGTGTGGTTTGTGTATACACATACACCACACGTATACACATACATATATGCGGGGACACACACACACACACACACACACACACACACACATACACACCCCTGGCTCTTTGTAGGAAGATGGGTTCATCAGACTTCATTTGTGACTGATCCTTTTTTTGATGCAGTGATGAGTGAATTCAATCAGGTGGAAATCCTAGTTGGGTTCCCCGGGTGTCATGGTGTGCAAGACAGAGGTTAGGACCTTTCTTTGCTGTCTCTCCAGACTACAGTCCTCTGAGGCTCTCTGGCCAGAAGATTTGATCAGCATTGCCCAACCTTTTGGTTTTTCTGGCCACATTAGATGCAGAATTGTTTGGAACCACATATCAAACCAAGGTGTCCAACCCCCAGCCAGATGATGAAAACATATATATGTTTATTTTGCATAACATTGTGACATGAGCTATCCTGGCCCATCAATGAGAAACCTTTACATCAGCAGTTTTCAACCTGTGGGTCTCAACCATCAGAAAACATATTTCCAATGGTCTTAGGAACTGAGACACCACTCACTAGCAAAATTACAGTTACGAAGTAGCAACAAAAAATAGTTTTATGGTTGGGGTCACCTGTGGTGGTATTGTATTCCCCAAAATATTGTGTACCTTAATAAACTTATCTGGGGTCAGAGACAGAACAGCCACAATATTAAACAGGTTAGGCAGTGGTAGCACACGCCTTTAATCCTAGCATTCCAGAGGCAGAAATCCATGTGTTCAAGGATACACCCAAGCATGGTGACCCACGCCTTTAATCCCAGAAAGCAAGCCTTTAATCCCAGGGAGTGGTGGTAGAAAGCAGAAAGGTATATAAGGCGTGAGGACCAGAAACTAGAGGCATTTGCCCTGGAGAGGCATTTGGCCTGGGTAGGCATTTGGCCTGGAGAAGCATTTGGGCTGGTTAAGCATTCAGGCTTCTAGCAGCAGTTCAGCTGAGAGTCATTCGGATATGAGGACATAGAGGCTTCCAGTCTGAGGAAGCAAAACCAGCTGAGGATCCGGCAAGGTGAGATAGCTGTGGCTTATTCTGTCTCTCTGACCTTTCAGTGTTCACCCCAATAACTGGCCTCAGGTTTGATTTCTATTAATAAGAACTTTTAAGATTTCTGCTACAGTCACCACACCATGAGGAACTGTATTAAAGGGTCACGGCATTAGGAAGGTTGAGAACCACTGCTCCACATCATTCTCAATGAAAACCGGTGTAAAGGAAAACAGGAGTCTGCTGAGGCTCTTAGCCAAAGAACAATAGGACTCTTCAGTCTCTTCTTACTCCTCCAGGTTCCCAAGGCTCAACTAACTAACACTGAGTAAGACCTGGGTCACCCGGGACTCCTCCTAGTCAAATGTATACACTTGCATTGGGAAGTATAGTGGTCTGTAAGAACACTCTCACTGATGAGAGTAATTTCAAGTTCAAGGGTCCCTCGACAATTCAAGACAGGGACTCAAGAAACCCACTGAGCACCGTAGCACTCAGCTATAGCCTATCACAACGAAAGAAACAGATTAAAAGCAGCTTGGAGCAGAGCTGCTCACAAGGGTGGGGAGCTTCCAGCATGAAGCCCCCAGCTGTCCCCTCCCAGTAGGGATGTGGACTGCACTCCGCTACCTTGGCTGACAATATGCAGAATGTTATCAACTAGACTGTCCCACCAGACATTGGTGTCCAAAAGTTTTCCTTGGAGCTCAGCTACATAGACCTGATTGACTGCCCTGGTCAATCCTAATCCCAGGCTGATACAGTACCCTCCATAAATGACATATTACCTAGCATGACCCAAGGCCCTAAGGAATCATGGGATGCACCAAGGTCTAGGGTTACTTCCCAGGAAGGAACAAGGTCAACCCTCAGCTGCAGAGCCCAGCATGTCATAAACCACCAAGACTTCCTGTTCTACTTGGCAGAACTTCCCTGTAACACCCCCTCATCTCAGATCTCCCCTGATCTCCATTCCCAAGAACATCTCCAACAAACACATTACTGCTACTCCAGGCCAGGCCAACATCAATTCTCACTTGTATTATTTCAGCCTCAAAGCTCCTTTTCTTTACTCTTGTTACCTGGCAGGCCAATCCCTCCATAGGACAGAATTCAAATCATTTCTCTGCTTAAATCCAACTTTCCAGCCCACCGAGAAGGTCTTTCACACTTAGGAAAGAAGTCACTATTACTTTTCCAATTCTGACTTGCAGAGCCCTTAATGATCACTGGCCTTCCCCCGCTCAGCTCATACTAAGTCTTGTACCTGCTTTGCTGTAGCGACTCTATTTCTGAGATAAGTACATCCCACACTGGGGTGTTAACATGGTGTGTTGTCCCTACAGAAAAGCCTCTGCCCTCAGCCTTCCCGAACTTCTCCTTGAAGGTCAGTTCTCATGATCATGATGATGATGACGATGATGATAATGATTTATTTTTTATTTATGTGTATATGTGTAACCTGATTTCTGTATGTGTACCATATGCATGCAGTGTCTCTGGAGGCCAGAAAAGGGCCCCCATTTCTTTCTTAAAACTGTATAATATTCTTATTTAGATTAAAAAGTCATAGTTTTATCTATAGTTCTTCCACTGATTTCATGTTTTAACTATTGTGAATAATGCTATAATAAACACTGGGATGCCTGTATCTCCGCAACACACTGAATCTGCACCCTTGGGATATATGATATAATAATGGGAGTTGATGATTGATAGATCACAAGTTCTCTTTTTAATTACAGGGCAAGTTTCATGGTGGTTTTCTCTAATGGTTGTACTAGGGTTCCTTTCCACACCTCTGCCATATTTGTTACATCTTATTGTTTTGATGGTGGCCAGCCTAACAAGTATCAGGTGCTATCCCATTGTGGTTTCTTTCTTGAAAGTCAACTAGTAATTGTTTATTCAGTCCTTTGTTGACTGGGAAGGATTTGTTGAACATCCACTACATGAAGGCCAGACAAAGGAGAGGGTAGGCAAGAAGCTTAAAGGATCATGGAACTGAAGAAGCACCCTTTGTCTCTGTGTCTCCCAAAGCCTTGCCCAGTCAGAGAGCTGCACTGAGGAATGAATGAACAAAAACAGAACTCTGATAAGATGCCAATAGCAACTCAAATGGAGACAGGAACTCTTAGAAATAAAAAGATAGATCTGGGTTTTGTTGAGAGAAGGAGGAGGCTCAACATCCTGAGTTATGGGGCTAGCTCAGGCAAAACAAAGAAAGGAAAGGCACCTCTGGGGAGGACCAAGTAGCCCAGTCTATTATATAAATTAAGAATATAAAGGGCAGTTAAATGGAGAAAAGTGAGGGGTCTTGGTATCAGAATTTATAAGGTCCTAAAATTTGAACTCTAGGCTGTGGGTAGCTATTGAAGTTCTAGAGTAAGAGATAACCATGACCATGATCATGACTGTGCTTTGCAAGGACTAAACTCAGGTAGGGCTGGCTTCATGAGTAAGCTACCTGTGTGGTCCTCAGACTCCACACAGAAGGGCCCTGCATTGGGTTTCATGCACCTATGCTATGCTATGTTGAATTATTTTGAATGACAGTCCTCTGCTTTATCACTCCATGCATGTCTCTCTCTGTAAGGTGGTCAGTCCTTGGGATGGCTAATCTTGGTTGTTAGCTTGACTGAATCTGGAATCTACTAAAATGCAAGGCACTGGGCATGCCTGTGAGAGACTTTCTTGATCAGATCATTTGAAGCGGGAAGAACTGCCCTAAACATGGGCAAACCTCTTCTGGTGATGTCCCAGATATAAGGACAAGGAAGAAGGAAAGTTGGCTTTTTGCCTGCTTCCCCTCTTGTTCGCTTGCAAGTCCATCTACCCTGTTGCTGCAACCAGGCTTAAATCCAGCTCCTTCGAGGTTCTAACATAAACAGGAAGCCAGCAGTTCTCCAAGAATCCTCCAGCCTTCAGCACCAGGCTGGGGCTTCTGAGACAGCCAGTCCTCACAAATCGAGGACCTATTAGATTCTCAGCCTCTTAGGATTGAGAAAGCCATTGTTGGACTACACAGACCATATTGTATAAACCAGGCTAATAAATCTCCTTTTAGTAGACATGTTCATCCTACCAGCTGTGTTCCTTTAGAGGACCCTGACTAATGCTGTCCTTGATTCAGGAGATAAGGTTTTGAGGAGTTACAGTGAGGGAAAATAAAGAACAAGGAAACCAGAGCAGAGACCATTGCAACGATGAAGCAGAGTCACTTTCACAGTAAATATTTAAAAGGGAGGCCTTTTGTCACAGACCTAAGACTGTCATTTGCCTTCGCAGTCCCTGAACGACACAGAATAGTTCATAACTAGATACGTCAGTCAGGAGGAAGTTTAAACGTCAGGGAAGCCATTTCAGCTGGGATGTCACATGCAAGTCATTCAATAAGCACCCCCTGAACATTTGTTACTCATGAGGTCTGGCAGTGGAACCAGAAACCTACAGTATCCAGGGACTCGTGGATCTGGGCACAAACGCTGCCGTTGTGGGCAGAATTTGGAACCAGGTGTTTAGTTACAATAGATGCATCATTTGATTGGTTAAGAGCACTCACTTGGGAACTTCCAGAGGAGCCAAGTTCCCAAGCACCCATGTTGGGTGACTCACAACTGTCTGTAACTCCAGCTCCAGGGGATTCAACCCCTCTGACCTCCACAGGCACTGCATGTACATACACATACCCACACGCAAACACACACATATTCATAATCAAAAATCATAAAAATAAGTCTTAAAGAAAAGATTGGTAAAGTAGAAAAAGAAGCAAACTGAAAGAGAATGTGATGGTCTATGCGGTGGGGGTGGAGGAGAGTAACACCCTGCTCTTTAGTCCGCTTCAGGGGGCAGTCAGCAAGCAGTTGGGGTGGCAGGTGAAGACTCTGCACCCGAATGAATTAATGCCCCTGTCAAACTATACACCCTTCCAAAACCCAGGGCTAGTTGTGAGCACATTCAATTAGATCAACCCGCCTCTAAGAATACAGTAACCTCTGCATTCTAGGGGAGCTGCGCTTTTTCTTCCTTCTCAGCAACCACGGCTGACGGGAAGTGGGCATCTGGGACCTGCCTGAAAAGACAGAGGTTCACCGAGTATCGCGGAGACTGTTGGGCTGAAGCTGAGCAAACGAAAAGCACTGCCCAGGTGATAACTCGTCCTGTGACCTCTCCAGATTTAAAAAGACTAAATGTTGTTTTATTAAAGCTCCTATTCCCTGCCACAGAGACCATCTTATTGGTTTGTCTTTGGTTTATTCTGCCTGTCTCCAGAATTCAAGGCAATTGGTTTATATAGCCTGGAGGAATCTAACAGAAATACTTGGGCCATCTTTGAAGGTAGCTATCTATGGATGCTCTTGAGCTTGTGGTACCCTGTTCTCGGGGCTCTTTTATCTAACCATGAAGCATGGGGTAGGGGGAGCTAGCAGACATGGAAACAGATTTAGGTCAAAGCTGTAGCTGCTCTCTGATATCCTCAGCTCCCCCAGATTGCTCTGTACCTTCCTCTCCTCTTCCCTGTGTGAAGATAATCTTTTATCATGATAATATATGACGGTTACGGTTAGGGGGCTGTAGGTATTAGCAAGAGGGAGATTAATGTGTCCAGAAAGCACCTCGCTCTGGGAAGTGCACCCTGTCGCTGTTATCTGTCCAAGATTCAGCATCCTCTGACCAAAGGGGCCAAGAGGCGTGTCCGTAAGGCAAAGCAGATCCATGGAAGTAGAGCCCCAAGGAGGTGGAGAAGGATGGAGAGGTACAGACAAGGGGGAAGAGAGGTGTGCTAGTTGCACGTGTCATTGTTGTGATAAAATACCCCACAAAAACAATGTAAGAGCACCAGAGCTTGTCTTGGCTGATGACCTGACATTACATTCCACTGTGACCGGGAAGGCAGAGCTGCAGGAGCATGGGACAGCTAGCTGGTCACACAAGCATCCACAGCTAGGGAGCAGAGAGTGATGGATGCTGGTGCTCAGTCCTTCTCCCTTTTATTCAGTCTGAGATAGCAGCCTGTGAAATGGTGTAACCCATATTTAGGGTGGGTCTTCCCACCTCAGTGAGGCAAATCTAGAAACTCCCTCACAGAGTTTTCTCTCTGTGGTGACTCTAACTGCCACCAAGTTGACAATCAAGATTAACTGTCCAGAGAGGGCAGCTTGGGAAGAGCCTTCTGGCCTCCTATCGTCGTTAGGAGTATTGCACCTGAGATCTCAGTGACATGGGGATGGGATCATTCGTCTATCTGAAGAGACACGTGCTGATGTACATACCTTGCATCTTTAGTTAACCCTCTGTGCTGATATTAATTGATTTGGGTGAGATGCCAGTCATCCTGCAGTGCCCTCCCAACTCTGCTTGGGCACCATGACCTCGACTTTTATCAATTTCATACTACGACATTGTCCATTGTTACCTCAGCATGGGCCGTGATTGAGACTCTCCATTAAAAGATCCCACTGAAATGACCAAAGGTTACCAGGATAGAGAGAAATTGTGCATTCTGGAAGTTGGGAAACAGTGCCCTGTGAGGAAACTGTACAAAATAAAAGGATCACCATGGAAAAACTAAGGGGAGTTTATTCAACGCCCAGTCAGTAAATTAACACCCTGGAAATTTCTATTCTTCCAAGCTGAATAGAACATGGTGGAGGCACTTCCACACATCAACAACCAAATAACAATAATTGATACTCGTGTCAGAGAAGGAAGCGACTTCACAGCTGCTGCTGGAGCAGGCTGTAATAAACACATGCTTTGTTCCACAATATGAGGCTTTGCCGTCCCTAAGACGTCTCACAATCTACACACATGTGAAAGCCAACAAGAGCTCACCTCCCAGGGGACATGGAGAGTTTGTGGTGGTTGCACGTCACAGGATGCTGAATGACTGGCACACTGACCCACCCACTCTCCAATAAGCATTCACACTGTGCCTCTGTGTAAGACTAACTCCCAAAGCACACTTTGGATCATGAAAGAAGAAGACATTTGACACATCACTGTTGGGTTTTGAATAACAGAGAATACAAATACAAATGACACTACTAGCCAGAGAGATGACTCAGCGGGTAAAGGTGTTTGCTACCAAGCTTGAAGCCCTGAGTTCAAATCCTGGACCTACAAGATAGAAGGTGAGAACTGACTCCTGAAAGTTGTCTTCTGACCTCCACACATATACGTCTCTCTCTCTCTCTCTCTCTCTCTCTCTCTCTCTCTCTCTCTCTCTCTCTCTCTCTCACTCACACACTCACACACTCACACACACACTATAAAAAATAAATAAATAGAATTTAACATTTTTTAAAAAGAAATGACACTGTGAAGTATTATTCACATTCTTGTAAAAAGCTTGTCAAACTGTAGAGTTTGCCTATCATATGGGGGCAGAGGAGAGGGCGGGCAGTGGGCAACACCTGTATGGAAAGGATATGTGAAGATTTGGAAACCAGAAGAGCAGGAGGCCATTTGGGAGGTGAATTGCCATGGCTAAGATTCTTGTTAAAACTCATCTTCTTGATCCACGAAGAAAACAATATAAAGTTTCCATTCAGCATCACTGTAAAGGCAAACCAAGGTGTCAGGGAGAGTTGCAAGAGTCATTAGCAAAGGGCTTGGGGTGAGCTCCTCAGACAAGAAACACATTCTCTTTTCCAAAAACTGCATTTAGATGATGAGTTGTAGATTCCCAACAGAGATGATATTCCCCCATAAGGCAAAAACTGGTTCTTGGCTTGGTAGTATATTTCAGTGGTAGAGTGTTTAACCAGCATTCATGAGACCCTGGGTTCAATTCTCAGAACTACAAAAAAGTGGAAAAGCTAGAGAGATAGATCAGTCAGTCAAATGCTTGACACACAAGCATGAGGACCAGAGTTTGATCCTCCAGAACCCATGTATATCACACATGTCTGTAATCCCAGTGCTGGGAGGCTGAGATATGCTGACCAGTCAGTCAATCAAGTCAAATCAGTAAACTTCAAGTTGAATGAGAGGCTCTGCCTCAAAGAATAAGTGGAGAGTGATTGAGAAAGACACTCAATTTTAATCTCTATCCTCCACATGTATACATGTGCACATACAAGTAAGTACACAAACATGCACACACACACACACACACAACTGATTCTTGGGGTTTGTCTCAAGTTGAACAGAATCCTCCAAAATTAATGTCCATCTCAGATCTCAAAACGTGTCTTCATTTGGAAACATGATCAGAACCCATAATGGCCGCTCACAACCCTTTGTAACTTCAGTTCCAAGGTATCTGATGCATCCTCTAACCGCCACTGGTCCCTGTATGTACACAGTACACATACTTACATGCAGGCACACACACATACACAAAATAAAATTATTTTTAAAGGTGAAATCGTATGACTGAGAATGGGCTAGAAATCCAATGAGAGTGTCCTAAGAGACAGAGTAAGACTCAAACAGAGGAAAGAAGGCAGGATGGTGGAGGCAGAGAAGGTAGGTACAGCCATGAGCCAAGAAATTGCTGGAGTCAACAAAACTGCAAGAGGCAAGGCAGGATTCTTCCTGAGAACATCCAGAGGGTACCTGGCCCTGCTCATAATCCAATTTCAGACTTCTAGCCCTGCAAACCGGGTCCATAAGAAACTGAATTCGTGGTCTTCAGTCACTGTCAGTCTGTTTAACATAACATATGGAACTGGATAATTATGGAGAGCAGAGATTTGCTCATTGAAGTTTTAAAGACTGGGAATTGGGTGTGTTTCTGGGTTAAGGCTTCCTTGCTACATGAGTTCATAAGCCCTTTGTCATTATGATCAAACATATGATATAAACACCTTTAAAAGGGGAAGATTTATTTGAGCTCAGGATTTCAGTGTGTGGCTGACTGCCTTCACCACTTTGGACCTGAAGCAAGACAGGATCATCGTGACAGATGGTGAATGGCAAAGCAGAGCTTCTCACTGCACATGGTCAGGGAGCAGAGGCAGACACAGAAAGGGATAGATATGCTCCCAGTGACCCACTTCCTCCACTCTGTGGGCCTCACCTATTGAAGTTTCTACCACCTCCCCAAATAGTTATATCATATGTTTGATCATAATGACAAAGGGCTTATGAACTCCACCAGCTGGAGACCAAGCCTTCAATGCACGAGCTGTAGAAGTATTTCCTATTCAAAACATAAACTACATCACAACACAGTGATTAGCAACACAGCACAACAGTAACTAGCTATTCCATAGTTGTGACACTACGTCTTAACCAAGGCAAATCGTATAAAAGAAAGCCT
>CABHPP010115496.1:0-14332 GCA_902168425.1 Peromyscus attwateri
CCCACGTGAAGGCCATGGGTTTGCATTGGATATCTTCCTTCATTAACCTAGTTTTTTCTGAAACAGAGTCTCTTGCTGAACCTGGAGCTCAGGTTCTGGTTTAGCTAGACTAACTTGCCTAGTGTCCTGTCTCTACCTTCCCAGTGTTGGGATTACAGACATCCACTATTACTCCTGACTTATAGGTGGGTACTGGGGATCCATACTCAGGTGATGCTTGTATTGCGAGGACTTTCCCACCAGACCCCCCCATTCCCACATTTCCCTTCTTTTGGAAGAAAAGCCTAAGACAGATAAGGCTCATTACTTTGGAAGTGTCAGAGTCAGAGATGCCTCTGTCATTAAGTGCCCCTCCCCTGACCTCAGATTCTCCTTGTTCTGCAGCTGGTGCCTAGGACTTTGAGGGACCAGGCACCTTGCGCTTCCCTTTTCTGTGGAGGGGAGAAGTAGCCACTTCTTTTTCCCTACAGGCTCCCATGAGGGTCATTGTAGTTGGATTTTTCTTTGGGCTGCCAGCTCCCAAATAACAACATGAAGACTTCTTATTAATAATGAAAACTCGGCCTTAGCTTAGGCTTGTCCCACTAGCTTCTATAACTTAAATTAACAACATTTATATTAATCAACATTTTGCCTCCTGGCTTTTTAACCTTTCTTTCATTCTGTATGTCCGACTCCCTCCATGCCTCGTTGACGTTTCTTTTTTTTCTTCCCCAAGCCTAAATTTGTCCTTCTATTTACTCTCCCTGCCTGGAAGTCCCACCTATACCCCCTCCCTTGCTATTGGCCATTTAGCTTTTTATTAGACCAACCAGGTGCTTTAGGCAGGCAAGGTGAAACAGCAACACATCTTTACATAGTTAAAAAAAAATGTAATATACCTTTATATAGTTAAACAAATATTCTGCAACAGGTCATAGGTCAGAGATGACCTAGGGTTGCCGGTTTTACATCTCGGATCTGTCTGAGCCTTTGCTTCTGGAATGTCTGTCTGTGGGAAGCCCAGTGGAGACACTGAGAGAGTGGAGGGGCCAAGGAAGGAGATTCAGTGGGCTAGCCTTGGCTGGAGGTCAAGTCTGGGTAGGCACTTTGAGTCCAGAGACCAGAACTTTAGGATCCCTTAGAGACGTGGCTGTGCTCTCCTGGTTGGTGGCTGATACGGGGCAGTGGATTGGCAGGGCTCTTGAGTCTGAGCAGTGAACACATGATTGGAAGAGCCTTCACGGACTCTACTTGACATTGCCTTGACAGAGTCAGACCTAGTGGGCATAATCTCTGGTCTCTGCCCCCGCCCCCTTTTCTAAGCATGACATCGTGTTTTGTCGTCTCAGTGAGGTCTTCCTGTAGACTATGGTGTCTCAGAAGCCCTCAGAGGCAGCCGTAGATGTGACTGTGTCAGCACTGGAAAGCTGATGTGCAGAAAACAGTGTGAAGGAAAATAGCAACTGAGTGCTGTAGTCTGCATTCCAAATAGCTTTAGTTGTCTCCACCGAGACGACAAGCCACTGGGCACAGTTGAGCATGTGACATCCCCTTTCCTGCCAACTGCCCGCAGGCCTCACCTGCACTGCCCAGCACCTTTGTCATGACTGGAATGAAGGCACACTGCTGGCATCCTTGGGAGCCCTCAGGAGTGTCAAAGTGTCAAAGTGACACTTTGTCTGTCAGAGGGCAGTGAGAGATGCCTACTTTTGTCATTGAGTGGGGTAGAGAGAGGTGACATTGGCCAGATTCCTGGTGCTTGAGCTACCACTAGGTCCTCTTGTAGACACTCTCTGTCCTCTCCTGGCTGACTGCCTTGGTGTGGTGCTCTGTGGCTCGGATGGTTCTCAGGGCCAGAGCCAAGGGAGTCAGCCATTTTGGCTGAGGGCAGAGGTGCCTCACTGCTGGGTTCGGGACAGGCAGCTCTCTTGCTTAGCAGCCTTGGTTGCAGACCCATGAGTCTGGAGGGGGGCTACCCTGTGGCTCACGGCCTCAGACTCTAAGCACTGCAGCTTAAGGTCAGTTGCTTGGCTGTGAGTGTACCTGTTTCGAAGTTGGAATTAGCGTGCACCATGTCGGAGCTGCTGGTGGCGCTGTGCGCCTCTGAGGGGTCTCTAGGGCAGCTAGGGAGAGTAGGAGCTGAATCTCATCGAGGTCTGTGGAGATCCGTACCCAAGCCCTGCCTGCCAGGGGGCACACTTCCTGTCTTCCAGCCAGTCCCTGTGGCTATCTGGGTCTGAACACAGGCCTGTCTGTCATCTCTGTCTGTCTCACAGTGTCTAATTGGGCAGCACTTCTTCAAGCCTGGACAGTCAAGGATTGTTTCTCTGGGTTATGTATGAGAGCTCCATTCCTGACCACTCTTAAATACCTAGGCCGACAGACACAGTTAAGATGAAGGGTGCTAATGTTGAGACTGGGGGATACTGGCCCTTGTGCTATCAAGCACTGCTCACCCCTGAGCGCAGCGTGAGACTGTGTTGCTGTGTAGTGAAGAATGTGACTCCTGGTCAGAAAGGAGCTCCCTCTGACCTGGAGGGTAAACTGACAGTGGGTTGGTGGGAGGTCTGGGGAGGGTGGACTTGGGGGTCCCCATCTCAGCAAAGCTTCCTTCCCACTTCCAGTCTCACAGGTTCCCACTTAGCTGCTTATGGAGAATGTGGGGAGACAACCTGAGACAGCCTAGACTGGACCCAGGCCCCCTGCTGATGCTCCTCCCTTTTCCCAGTGCCTCTGAGTTGCAGGAGAGTGGGTGGACTCCCTTGGCCCATATCAGTGCTGTTTGGTATCTACTTTAGGAGCCCTGCACAGCACTTACTGAATACAAAGAATTTCTGTTTGAGAGTTGTACCAATGTGCCAAGGCTACATAGTAAGAGACCCATCCAGAGAGAGAGAGAGAGAGAGAGAGACCGTACCACACACACATCTTTGTTAAATCATTATTTCATTCAAAGTCACTTGTTGCCTATGAACATATAAAATATTTACATATCACCTCTGCATTTCTTGCTTATCTTCCTCCCACTCCTGCTGAACCCCTTGTTCTTTGCAGTTAGTACCCCCAACATTCTAATGTCTTTTTTTGTGACCCCCTGAGTTTACTGAATAAAGGGTTATTTATTGGAGCAAGGACAACTTAGCAGTGTACACCACTGAAGCCCCTCACCGCCCCCCATAATGTATTAGTTCCTTTTCTGTTACTGTGATGAGACACCACAACCAAAAGCAGTTTATGGAAGAGTTTATTTTGGCTTACGATTCCTGAGAGAGTCCACAATGGCAAGGGAGGCCGCACAGCAGGTGGGTGGCTGTAGCAGGAAGCTGGAGTGGGTCAAGGCTCTCCTAGCCAGCCCCCAAGTCACTTCTTCCAGAAAAACTCCTCCTAAAGTCAGTCCCCACAACCTCTCTCAGCAGCAGCAGCAGCAGCACCAGCACCACCACCACCACCAGCACCAACCACCAGCACCACCAGCACCAGCAGCACCAGCACCACCCCCACCACCCCCACCACCCCAACTCCTACCACCACCACCACTACCTCCCAGTGTGTTCACATACAGGAGCCTGTGGGGGACATTTCTCATTTGAACCTCCATGCCTAGCAGCTGAGAACTGCCGGTATCTCCTTAGGGCGAGGTGGGGCCTCCTCAGTCCCTTCTCCATCTGTAATGGAATATTAACTGACCCTGTCTTGTTAGGTGAGCACTGTGTACTTACGAGTGCAACAGGCATGTCTTTTCCAGAAGTCTGGGTTCCCTGGCACTCCACCTTCCTTCAGTTTTTACATTCTTTCTTCCCCCCAGGAAGGCATTTTCCAGCACACTGCCAGGTTTAGTGAAAACAGAGATGTGTCTCTTCCTTTACTTTTGGCTAAAGGAGAGTTAGTGGAGCCCCACGTCTGCCTGTGTGCCGAGTCTGTTGAAGTCCAGTGTCTTCTCCCCATTTCCCTGGTGAGCTGCTGGGGGTGCGCAGCTTGTTGTAGTATGAATGTGGTGGTGGTGGGCTGCTCTTCTCTCCTTCTCTCTCTATCTCTGTGTGTGTGTCGGTTTGTCTGTCTGTCTGTCTGTCTGTCTCTCTGCAAGAATCCAGATACTCAATAACATCAGAGCTATAGAGCAACACAGTGCTTTAGATCACAAGGCAGTGAGCAAGGCGGTGGTACACAGGTCAGTGTGCCTGACTCATCTGCTTCCATGAACCAGCAGCAACAGTGGGCATGTAACTCAGAAACAGACTGCCATTTACACCAACACCAAACGATGAAAAGAAAAAGGTTGTGAATATGGGTAGAGCCTGTATGAGGGAAATTATGTTTGTTGAAATAAAAAAGTCAAAGTTGTAAATACTCAGAGAGACATACCATGTTCATGGACAGAAGAGTCAGTGCAGTACACATGCCAGCTCTTACCAACCGGTCTAGATACCGTGCGACCTCAACCACAATCCCAGAAGTTATTTTGTGGGTTGTGTGTGTGTGTGTGTATACATGTTCATGTGTGGATGGGTGCACTTGTGTCTTAGGGTGCACAAGCACACATCTGCACATGTATGTAGAGACCAGGGGACGGTCTTGTCTCTCATTCCTCAGATGCTGTTTCTTGAAACAGGGTCTCTCACTTGCTTGGAACTCACCAAGCAAGCTAGGCTGGCTTGTCTAGGTGCCCCAGAGATCTGCCTGCCTCTGTTTCCCCAGCTCCTAGATTACGAGTGCATGCTACCATGCGTCCTCTCCCCTAGTGTGAATTCCTGGGATTCAGTTCGAATCCTCATGTTGCTCAAGGAGCACTTTACCCACAGAACCATCTCTCCCTGCCCCGTTTTGAGGATGTTGACTCATAGTTCCTTTTGTCTTTTTTTGTTTTGTTTTGTTTTGTTTTTCAAGACAGGGTTTCTCTGTGTAGCTCTGACTGTCCTAGAACTCACTCTGTAGACCAGGCTGGCCTCGAACTCACAGAGATCTGCCGGCCTCTGGCTCTGGAGTGCTGGGATTAAAGCTCCCATGCCCAGTGACACATGGTTTCTTAAGCTTTTGTGGGAAAGCAGGAGACCTAATGGCCAGGACCCCTTTGAGGAAGGATGAAGGGGTGGCTGACATTGCAGGACTGAGTGGGAAACTGTAGTGACTGAGCAGCATGCCTGCGGGGAGGGGTGGGGGGCGGCACTCCTCACCAGCACAGCCAGCTAATCCTGGCAGCAGTGCAAAGGCAGCTCAGAGGGAGGAAGGGCTTTGCTACAGCTGTCGCTGCAGCAACTCAGTATCCACAGGAAAGAAACGCAGACCCAGGCCTTACACCTCTTACCAGGAGGGTCACAAACCTACGTGGAAAACACAAAACGTGAAAATTCCTAGGAGGTGACAGGATAAAAATCTAGCTGACCTTCAATTTGGTGTTGACTTTTGATACCCAATATGAAAGGCACAATTCCTGGAAGAAATAATTGATGATCTGGGCTTCATTAAAATTAAAAATGTCTGCTCTGCCAACTATATTGCCAATACAATAACAAGAGAAGTCATAGTTGGATGTAGTGGCTCAGGCATGTCATCCCAGCTAGTAGGAAGGCTCAGGCAAGAGTATTACAAGTTCAAGGTCTGCCTGGGCTACAGAGTGTGTTCAGTGTTAGCTTTAGCAACTTAGTGAGACCCCGTCTCAAATCCAAAAAGAGGGCTAGGAATTAGTCTAGTGGGAGAGCACCTGCTTAGAATCCCCTGTGAGGTGCTGGGGGTGTGGCTCAGTGGTACAGCACCTGCTTAGAATCCTCCAGTGAGGGGGTGGAGTGTGGCTCAGTGGTAGAGCTCCTGCCTAGAATCCCCCAGTGAGGGGCTGGGGTGTGGCTCAGTGGTAGAGCACCTGCCTAGAATCCCCCAGTGAGGGGCTGGGGTGTGGTTCATTGGTAGAGCACCTGCCTAGAATCCCCCAGTGAGGGGCTGGGTGTGGCTCAGTGGTAATGTGTGATACGTATGTGATATGTGAAAAGCCAAGGTTCAATCCCTTGTCTTGGTGCAGTGGTGGAAGAGTAGCAGCTATAAACCATGAGAAAATATTTGCAGAATACATGTTGAACAATTACCAGAATACCAAATGTACAATGAACCCTTAAAACCCAGCAGTAACAATCAAGTTAGCAAAGTGGGTAAGAGATCTGAGAGTAGACTTCCCACTGAAGGGAGAAGCAGATGGCAAATAAGCATTTGAAAGGATGTTCACTATCACATGTCACTAGGGAATTGTAAATTAAAATGAAACACCTCTGTACACCTATTGAAATGTCTCAAATCCAGAACACTGGCCGTACCAAATGCTGGCAAAGTAGTAGACAGAAGCTCTCATCCTTTGCTGGTGGGAATTCGAGATGGTACAACTATTTTGGAGGACAATTTTACAGTTTCTTACTAAAGTAGACATACTTTCGCCATATGGCTCAGCAGTTGCACCCTCTGGAGCTTACCTGCATGAATCGAAGCCTGCATCCACACAGAAGCTCGCACGGAAGCAACGGCAGCAGCTTTACTATTTTTAACCTCCGTGTGTATGTGTGTTCATGTGCCGCTGTGGGCAGGCGTGTGCCACACAGATGTATGAAGATCGGAAGGTAACCTCAGTGCCAGTACTTGCTTCCCACCTTGTTGAGACAGGGTCTGTCTGTGGGTTTTCCTCTGCATACATCAGACTAGCTGATTCCCAGGCTTCTGTGGACTCCCCATCTCTGCCTCCCATCTCCCTGTAGGAATACTGGGATTACAGCTGTGTGCTACCAGGTCTGGCTTTACCTGGGTTCTAGGGTTTTGAACTCCAGTTCCCATGTTTGCAGGACAAATGCTTTACCACAGAGCCATCTTCCCAGTCCAAGCTTTATTCTTAATTGCCAAAGCCTTAGAAGCAGCTATGATGAATTGAAGAGGTAACTGGATACACAAACTGTGGAAGACCCCAAAAGTGGAATACTGTTGTATGTTATGAAAAAGGGACATGAAGTTGTGGGAAGATGACAGACCTTCATACTCTCTGTAAGTGGGAGGCTGAGGTCTCTATTGCAGGGCATTGGCTGGTGAATTGGGGCGGGGGTGGGGGTGGATGGAGATGAATGGATAGAACGTGTGTGTGTGTGTGGGGGGTGCAGGTCAGAGGTCAATGTCCACCCTATGTACTGAAGCAGGTTCTCACTTGAACCTGGAGCTCTCCAGTCTGGCTCATCTAGCTAGCCAAGTTGCTCTCTGGACACTGTCCCTGCTTCTGGGTGTCTGGAGTTACAGCAGGCTGCTGGCATCCGTGTGGTGCCGGAGGACTGTGGTACCCGCCTCAGGCTTATTCTGCAAGTGCTTTACTGAGTCACTTGGGGGGGCGGGGTGGGGGGGGGCTGGCTCCATGAGTCTGTAAGAGTTCTAGGATTTCTATTCAGTTTCTTTTAATGACTCTGACCCTCTTTAAATAACATCCGTTAGTACAGAGGAGAATTACTAGGTGAGTTATTGCCCTAGTTGAGGTCACCAGTTACCTGACAGAAGTGGCTTCAGGAGAGAAGGGCTTGTTTTAGCTCACAGTTCTGGGGTCATGGTGACAGCTGGCCCGTGGTGTCCATAATCAGGCAGCAGAGAGGGAAATGCTGGTGCTCAGTTCCCTTCCTCCATATTTAGTCCAGGACCCAGCCAAGGGAATGGTGCCACTCATGTTTAGGTGAATCTTCCTTACTTGGTTAATGAAGAAATCCCTTTACAGACACACCCTGAGTCATGTTTCCATGGTGATTCTAAATTGCCCAGGTCCATAGGAGAGTCTGCCATCAGAGGGACACAGGGGTTTAGAGAAGGCGCTGTTTCAGAGTTGAGATTCCTGAAGTCACTTAGTTTAACTTAGTTTAACACTTAGTTTAACCTTTCTGGTTTTATTTTTATTTTTATTTATTTATTATTTTATTTATTTATTTATTTGAAGATAGGGTTTACTGTGTAATAGTCCTGGCTGTCCTGGAACTCACTTTGTAGACCAGGCTGGCTTTGAACTCACTGAGATCTGCCTGCCTCTGCATCCAGAGTGCTGGGATTAAAGGCATGCGCCACTACTGCCCGGCTTAGTTTAACCTTTCTTCAGAGTCCCGAGAACTTGACTGTTAGCATGGAGAATCAAGGATGCTGATCTGAGTGTGGTGACCTGTCCTTCCCTAGCTTTGGCCCAGTGGTTGGGCAAAACAGGCTTTTGTGGCTCACATTGCGCTTTGTGACCACAGCCACTGAAGTGAGGGGCTGCACTGCTGTGCTCCCAGCCACACTTGTGGCTACAGCTGGGATTAAAACTGGGAGGTGTGAGCCTGGGTTTGTGGAAATGTCAAGTGGAAGCTCAAACATGGATTGGTGGACTCCCCTGAGCCACCTGTAGTTCTGGTTGGCAGCCTGGGCCTCGCCTGGCTTGTTGACTTAGGCAGGAAGATATTAGTCTGTTGTGAGCATGTGGTGGGAGTAGGCATTGGACTCAGGCATGTGCTGTCAGCGCCCGGGCCCAGTGTCCCCAGGGATGGGTGCAGCAGGCAAGGGTCAGTGGTTCTGTAACAATCGCTTGTCTTTCCGTTAGAGAGACTTTCAACACCCTCTCATTTCCATGCTCTGCTAAGTTTATGGTCGTTCCATATTTTCTTGTCATAAATGTAACAGATTTTATTGTGTTTAAACCATTTTTTAATATAGATTCCCATAAAAAGCTGGAGAAATGAGAAGCTTGTGCCTCGTCAGACCTTGGAATGTTCACCCACCTTTTTTCAGGCATTTAGGTTCTGCCACCCATGGAGCATTCTGGAAGTGCTCCTTATGTGCTTGGTTGGATGTGCTGTTCCCCAAGAGGGCTGTACCCTTGTCTGTCCTAACTGAGGTCCCTAATGTGAGAGGACCTGTCAAATACATGGCCTCATTTGTAAATAGTGGACTCGAGGGAGGGAATGGCCAAGGTCCCGGGGCATAGGTCTCCTGTCATGCGGTCCTGTTCACGGCACAGAGAAGTTATCTCTGGCCACTTGAGTTGCCTCTTAGCCCCAAATTGTCTAGTCTGCTCCCCTAGCTGTCCCCAGGAGTGTTTACTGGGGAGGACTGTCAGGGTCCCAGGCCTTCTGAGCCCTGTTGTCTTGTGGCCCCTGGAGTCCCGCTGCAGCCTGGAGAGCGGTGGCATTGTGGCATGGTTCACCGTACCTATTCCATGTTGTACCCAGTCCATCACCCAGGCAAGCTGCCCAAGAGGGATGCCTTGTGATTGATCTTGGAAATCCATGACTGTCTTCTTAGTTCTAAACGTATCTCATTGTCAGTTTAGAAACATTTAAAGGATGTGGTGGCACACACCTTTAATCCCAGCACTCAGGAAGCAGGGATCTCTGTGAGTTCCAGGCCAGCCTGGTCTACAAAGCAAGTTCCAGGACAGCCAGGACTGTTATATAGAGAAATCCTGTCACGGAACAAACAAACAACAACAAAACCCCCACAAAAAATAAAAACTAAAAAAAAATTGAAGATTTTTATTTATTTGTCTGTCTGCCTATCTATCTATCTATCTATCTATCTATCTATCTATCTATCTATCTATCTATCTATCTATTGTGTGATTGTGTGAAGATGCCTGTGGCTCACGTGTGGACAACTTGCAGGAATTGGTTCTCTCCATCCACTACGTGGGTCCTGAGGATCAAACCAGGTTGTCGGTCTTGGTGGGAAGCCACCTGGATGGCTCCTCACTGTTAGTTTATAAAATAGTTTCCTAAGTTAGTTTCCAGTATATAATTCGGATCGTGTAGAGTCTTTGGTATCTAGTCTCCTCTGATGGCTCAGGTCTCCTTGGCTTTGTTCTAGAACCACCTACCTGGGTTTTGCAGGCAGACATTGCTGTTGTATCTTCTGGACTTGTAGGAGGCAAGCATGTGAAGCCGGGTGTTGATTAAGGCCTTACCCCATCGGCCATGCCCCAACAGTGCTGGAGTCTGCCTTCCACGTGGCCTCTGGCAGGCTGCACTGTGAACAGCCTTGTGGACTTAGAGTCAGACCTGTTTTACCAGGGCCTCCTTCACTGGAAGGAGCAGAGCCACTGGAAGCAGCGAACCCAGGAAGGGAGTGGCATCTCCTCGGCAGGCTAATACTGGCTGGCTCTCATGTGGGGACCGAGGTGGTCCAGGAGGCCAGGCATCCAACAGGGTGATGTGGAGATCCCTAGGTTGTTGGTAGAGAGCCCCTGTCCCTCAGCTCTCCTGGAGGCCAGATCCCTGGCACTGGGATGATGCTTCTGAGGCAGGCAGGTTTTGGTTGCCACGTGGTGTCTGCCATCTGTCAGAGCATCCTGGTGCTCATCCCTCCCCTGAGGAAATGTTTTCTTCACAGTTCACTGGATCCCAACAGGACAGCTTTCCCGACTCGTCAGGGCCATGCTGGCAGCAGATCCCATGATGCCATGAGTCCCTCTGTGCTGCCCACCTGTCTGTTCCTTTGACAGGGGCCCGTGTCCAGACAGGACCCTGGGGATGGCTCTTGGCCTTTCTCTGAGCTGCTGCGGCTCCAGCTTCTTGGACCAACTTGGTGTGTGGGCAGAAATAAATATATTTGTTTTTCTGGTCCTTGGGAGGAGTGAAGAACCAGCAAGGTGGGCCTTCGTCTACTCTTCTCTCAGCAGGAGAGGACAGTCCCCCCCCCCCCCCCACACACACACACCCCTGCCTGCTTTCTTTCATACAGTTGTCTCTTGGGAGGGTCACATCCTCTGCTCAGCAGAAATGCCCAGGCTTTAGAGTTCTGCGTCTCCTGTGTCTCTCAGGCGGTGTTCCTGGGAATCCTCACGTTTGGATAGTGTTGGACAGCAGCTGCACAGGGAGAGCGTTGCCAGTCACCACGGCTGAGGAGCCCTGATGAGCCTTTGGAAGCAGAAGCCTGTCCTGCCTGACTTGGTCCCGAGAGACGAGCCTTTGTGTTTTGTGCCTGTCACCGCACAGGTAGCTCTCATCGGAGTCCACCCGGGCCCTCCTCTGAAGGACATGCATCTTCTCGACCCCTCACATGTCACCCCTCACCCCCACCCCATGTTGGTTCTAGCTGGTGTCCTGGGGTTCAGGGATTCTCTGAGTACACCATCAGGACAACACTACTGCTTCAGTCCTGGCAGGTATCGAGCAGAGGGCCCTCTGGCTCTGGGACTAGAGAGCTGCAAGTCACAAACTCCAGTCCTTTTCTGCAGAGAGCTCTCATGCCCTTTCATCCACTCATGCCTGCAGCCCACTGGGGCAGCTCTGCTCATGCTGTCCTTCCCTCATGTGGGCATTGGGCACGTAGCTCTTAGAGGGGAGGCCACTTGGGCTGCCGATGCGGTGGCCTATACCCTGGATTTACTTGCTTCTCCATGGCTGGCCCATATGAAGAGTACTGGCTGGCACAGAGTATGTCAGCTCTCCAGGGAAGGGGACTCAGGGGTCTTCAGGGACTTCCGTTTGAACAGACTAAGGACAGACTCCAGCTGCTGTGCTCCTGCACCACATGCTGCATGACAGAGAACATGTAGACATAGACAACAAGCCTGGCTCCTGGCAGAGGGTACAGACTTACGTGCTCATGCTCAGTGGCTATTAGCCACACCTGTGTCAGTGTTTGCACCAGAGACTTTCTAGTGTGTGTGTGTATGTGCGCGCGCATGTGTGTGTGCTACAGCCATGCAGGTGCATGCTGAGGCCAGAGGTCAACCTCACCTGTCATTCCCAGGAGCTGTCCACCTAGTTTCTTGAGACAGCAGCTTTACTGGCTTTGCACTTGGTAATTTACCTAGGGACTGGCCAGCCCACCCCGAGATCACCCTTTCTCTACTTCCCCAGCCCTGTGTTTACAAACGTGCCACCATTCCTGGCTTTTTATGTGGGTCCATGAGGACAAAGGTAGGTTCCTGTGCGTGTGTGGCAAGCACTTTAATAAATGAGCCATCTCTTTAGCCTCTATTTATTTTATTGACAGAATCTTGCTATTTAGCCCAGGCTAGCCTTACATTCAGGATGTTCTTGCTTTACCCTCTGGAGGGCTTGGCTCTTAGGCATTCACCACAACTGGCAACTGGTCATGTTTTATTGGTTATTTGGTTCTGCCTCAGGAGCCACAAAGATGTCTGTCTGTCATACTGTGGAGGACCTGCTGATTAGATGCTGCCTACCAGGGGCGACTGGCTCGCAAGAGCAGCTGTCCAGGGTTGGGGGGGGGGAACGATGGACAGATGGATGGACGGACGACTGCTTTCTTGAGACAGCTTGTATGTCTTGAGCTTCTGGTGACTTCTTCGATGGTGAGTGCTGTCTCATGACCTGAGCTGCCTGTTCTCCACACCGCAAAGGCCTCCCCCACATCCTAGAAGTGACCGGCACTGTGCCCTGTGAATGGGCTGCCAGACTTTGAGGAGAGCCATCTGGTGTGATGAGAAGTGATTGAATGGCTGGTGACAAATGCCATTCAGTGACAGAGATGTGGAATAATTAGTCTGGGACCAGAGAGCTATAAAGAATTTGTAGGCAATGGAATAATCACCTGGTTCATGAAAGCCAAATTGGTTTGGCAGCGATTCTGGGGTGGAGGCTTCAACAGCCATGAAGTACTCAATGGTGGAAGTCCCTGAACCATTCATAACCTACTGTGCTCGGAGCAGCCTCTGTGTGTTCTTGTAACAAGGGGATGCCATTAAACACTTTCCCTTCTTTGACAGTTTTATTCGTACCGTGATGTGCTTTGATCACTTCTCCATTACGCTCTCTGATCCCCTCCCGTTGAACCCCACTTCCTCTTCAGTCTGTCTTTTCTCCTATCGCGACTTTTCATTTGCGTTTTCTTTCCTTCCATTATGCCTTGTGTGTGTCCCACTGCATTTAGTTAGGGTTGCCTACTGAATGAACATGGTGGGGGTTGGTTATGGCACTTGAGCACCTTACCTGAGGCCACACCACTTAAGAACTGATTCTTCTCTACCCTGCAGCAGGCTCTCATTGCTCACAGCTCCTCAGGGAGGGGTGGGGTCTCGTGAGCCACATGACAGGGTGTTGAACCGTTGGTGCTGTGAATTCTGCAAGTGTTTGGTGGCCGCATATGTTAGTCTAGCTTCTTCATGGCTTCCAGGCAGTCTCTTTGCTGCTTGCCATCTCACTAGGAGCCTGGGGTACAGATGTGTTACCTGTCCGGTGACCTGAACTCACACGGCAAATGCTTTCCCACCGCTGAGCCATCTTGTAGCAGTTTTCTGGTTGCTGGTCTGTGCCTAAAGCCCATGTCCTAGCCCCTTTTCATTTCCACACGTCTTGTGGTCATCTTGCTAGGTTTTTGTCAAATCCCAGGGCTGGTTGCCTTGCCCACCTCTTAGGTGGCTAACTTCTTCCATGTGTCACTGAGACTGCCATTGCTTCTGCCCTTGCAGCTTCACACGTGGACAGCAGCACGGGACATCAACCCTCACCCAGCACTGGCTGTGCTGAGGCTTCTCAGTTCAGGGCTGTAAATGTCAGGAAGCCAAACGATGGTGGGTCGTGCACTAATTGGCCGCGCGCTTGGAAGCTGCAGGCGGGCTCACTTTTAAGTAGGAGCTTTGAGCTGGCCTTCCCGCTGTCTGCTCTGAAATTCTGACGCTGGACAAATGTCAGAGGCTTTCTCCACACCACCACTTTCGTCTTTTTGAAGAGACCCCGGAGGCCATTACCGGAGACAGAGGCAGCCCTTGTCTGGTTTTAAGACGGTCATAGAGAGCTCACACCACTCCGCCTCTGGGCTTCTCAGGTGCTCCCTTCTTCCATGAGGCGGAGGGCCAGCAGCTGTCATCCCCCCATTAGGCACATCGGCCATTCTGAAACCTCTGTTCATAGTTAGTGCTTCTCTAAGGTGAGCTAACCAGGTTCCCAGGCTTACCTGGACGAGAAGAACTCGTGAATATTCATAGGTGTTCATGTCAGAAATCGTGCCTAGAAATACAGCTGAAGCTTCGCGTTCTAGCCTGCCGGAGGAGGGGCTGACTGCCTGGTAGTCTGAAATGTCACCAAGTGTCACACATGTAGGTGGACAAAGGGACATCGGAGGGTGCCTTGGCTCTTAGCAGAGCTCATCCTAGGCTGGGGTGCCTCCTCCCTCCAGCCACTCTCTGGACCATGCTGGGACCTGCTGTGCCCACCCTACCTTTCCAGGGGTTGTTGGCAGTACCAGGGGCACCGGGAGGACTGTTGAGGTGACTTGAAATACGTGGTGGCCTTTTCTGAGTTTTGTCAACAGTCCATCTTCTGCACAGTCTCAGTTTACCCCTAGCATCCCAGCATCTTGTTCTTTCTTCCTTCCTTCCTTCCTTCCTTCCTTCCTTCCTTCCTTCCTTCCTTCCTTC
>CABHPP010115496.1:14783-28758 GCA_902168425.1 Peromyscus attwateri
GTTGAACCCTGTGCACTACACCATATCAAAACAAAAACCAAACGAGCCAAAACAGTGATTACCAAGGTTGCCCAGTTGTGTGCTGTGTTGCTCCACTGTTACTGAGCCTGCCCTCTAGTAGTGCGATAGCATTGGACAGGGATCCCCAGGAACTTCCCCGTGCGTGTGGCCTCCCTTGATGGCAGACCCCATAGCAAAAGACAGCATTGAAGCTAGTGTAGCTAACACTCCAGTAATTGGAAGGAGAGTTTTTCCAGGCCCTTACGACGAAGGATTATAAATCTTTTCTATTAGAGGTGAGGCAGCCACTGAGGGTAGGAAGCAAGCAGTTGAAGCACATTGGCAGCCCTCCCTGCTCTGCGTGGCTGATGGGGAAAGTGGTTAGTTAATTAGGTGATTTTTCTCTTCCTCTGACACGTGCAAATGAGCCTCCGTTAATAACTGAGTTGTTACATAAATGATAAAATTTTCACACCAATGTCAAGTTGTCAGGAGTTCCTGGGCAGGGAAGGTGAGCCTGGGGAGGTGCTTCACTCCATCCCAGCTGGTTATTTAGTTATTTAAAATGGCAAGTGACCCTCTGGGAGGTTACTGTGAGCAGCGGGGCCAGAGGCTCTTTCCCACCTGCTGGCAGGAGGCTGCTCCGGAATCTGTCAGTCTTTTTTTTCAAGTCCTTCTGGTTCCAGGCAGGAATCCAGCACCCTAAACAGCATCTCTGTTGCTCTGGCTCGGGAGGAGCTGATCAAAGGTCCTCTTTCAGAGTTCTGAGATAGAGGGACCTGTAGGGCAGGTCTGCGGAGGAGCAAGCAGTAGCAGCCACTCTGTGTTCCTTCCTGGGAACCAGGCTTGCTGTGACTTCCCAGAGCAGGACTCTGCCTCAGTGGCAGAAGGATGAGGCCAGGTGACTGGAGTCTGCTGTGACACCACCAAACAAAGCCAATCCAGAATGTTTCAGAAGAGACCTCACAGTTGTGAGCTGCCATGTCGGTGCTGGGAATTGAACCTGGGTCCTCTGGAAGAGCAGTCAGTGCTCTTAACCACTGAGCCATTTCTCCAGCTCCTGTTTTTATTTTTTTTAAGACAGGGTCTCATGTAACCCAGGCTGGCCCTGAACTTCTCTGATCCTCCTGGTTCCACCCCTGAAGTGCTGGAGTTTAAGACATATACTATCCTGGTTTATGTGGTGCTGAACCCAGGTCTTTGTGCATACTAAGCAGGCACTCGACCAGCTGAGGTACAAGCCCTAGCCCCACGTGACATGCTTTTCATCTCTGGGAAGCTGCAGTCTAAAAGGCAGCATCCTCCTTTTCTTGGATGTCAGACATGAATGAGAGTTCAGCAAACTAGTCAGAGAGGGCCTGTGGCTCTGCTCAGAAACAGGCCTCACACTCCTGGCTGTCCTGACTAGAAGGCAGTAGGGCCACTTGCCCTAGCTCAGGTGGCCAGTGCACATCACCTCTTCACCGCTACCTGTCACTCTGAGTGTTCAGCAAGCCAGCCCAGAGCACCTGTGGCCATACATTGGTAGGCTTCATATAGCTGAGAGAGAAGGCTAAGAAATGACCTCTCTTGGCAGGGAGCTTGCAGCTAGCTGCCAGATGAGATGTGCGAACAGCTGGAGAACCGCTATGACTGATCAGCCCCAGGTGATATCAGGGGACCCGGGAACATGGCTCTCAGTGTTCTTTTAAAATGCCTCCTTTTTTTTTTTTTAAGACAATGTTTTGCTCTGTATCTCTTGCTTCCTGGAACTCACTATGTGATTAAGGCTGCCTGGGTCTTACAGAGATCTGCCTGCTTCTGCCTCCGAGTGCTGGAATTACAGGTGTGCACCACCACCCTCAGTCTTACCTGTGTCTGATGGATGGAGTGGTGACCCGTTAGAGATGACCCCTCCCCACCTGTAGCCTGTGGACAGGGGTGTGGTCTTTGCATCTAAAGACTGTCTCTGGGCCCGAGGCTCTGCTGCCCTGCTGAAGCCATGCTGGTGGGTTTTGGAGGCAGGAGAAATATGGGTCTGTAGGTCAGGCTTCTCCCAGCCTGCTCCTCACTTCTGCATGCTCACCTCCAACCTGTCCTCTGGGTGGCAGATGTTTAGTACAGTAGAGATTGGTGTCTGTCTCTTCTGGAAATCTAAAATGAGATTTCATTTCTTTTTAAGTAAAAACGAGAAAAAAAAAAAAGGCTGAACATTTGCAGCTGGGCGATAGCAGAGATTTCGAATGTTACTTATCTTTTGCACAAAAGGAGGCAGGAGAGAGGACTCTGTCAAGGCTGAATACTAACGATGTGGAGGCGGTGGAAAGCATGGGGGGTGTTCTTCCAGAACTAGGTGGAGATGGCCAGAGTTGTGCAGTGAATGCAGTGGGGAAGGCAGGGCTGAGAAGGACCTTGGCCTCCAGAGCTGCCGGGACCTTGGGCGGTGCCCTTGCCCTTGTGATGCTTCTTTGCAGAGCTGGCCTCACTGCGCCTCCACCACTCTTAGAAAGCCTCAGCTCGGTGGTCTGGGCCTGCGCAGCTCCCTCTCTTATGCTCTGAGCTCTCAGCCCCCTCTCCACACTCTGTTACTCTGTGTCCTGTTAGAAGGAGTCCCTGTTCCCCACGTATCCCTGTTGCCTTCCTGCCTGGAATGCCGCATTCAGATCCTGGGTTTAGCTAACTGCAGCCTGGCTTTCAGGCCCAGTTCAGTTGGGTGCTCCAGCCCATTTCTGTGGCTCTTCTTTCATTACGTTCCATGTCACCCTTTGGGCCTCCTGGAGACAGCAGGTCCCTGGCTGGGGTGATGGGTGTGTAGCAGGTGTCTATGGTCTCCTCCGGCCCCAGTTCTCACACCCGCTGAGTTCCTTGTTGGGAGGTGTCTACTGGCCCATCTACTTTCCCACAGCAGAAACAGCTCCTGAGGATTGGTTGTGTCCCCTGTGACCAACCTGTGCTTACACAGTCCACAGTGACATCTTTCTGTCCACAAGCACCCGGCTGACACCTGGAGCTTGGGGTGTTTCCTGTGCTTCCCTGCTCAGTCTGTGGCCTACTGGCCTGACCCTTGTATCTGTGCCATCCCTTCCGGGTTTCTCATGTCTTCCTTCGATCTCTCAGCGCCCTCAGCTTGCGTCTGGGTCAGCTGTGGGAGCATCCCGGGCTGCAGGCTGGAGGAGGCCAAGCACCATCCTTGGCTGTCTTTGCCCTTCCCCAGGTTAGCTGTCCCGCCTTCCCCACTTCCTGCAGCTGTGTCCCCACCTGGGGGTGGGGACAGGAAGGAAGGATGCCAGCAATGCATTTGAATAACCTGTTTTGGGTCTGACAACAAAAAGAATCTGTTTCATTTAGAACATTTGACAATGTAGAGGAAACAAACAGAAAAGATGAGAAGAAAGGTTTCCCATAATCCCTCTGTCGGGTGAAAGCCAGTCTAAATGTGTTGGCTTAGGTTTGGCCTGGTGTGTGTGTGTGTGTGTGTGTGTTTCCTGAGGTAGTTTTTAGTACATACAAACAATACCATATGCAATATTTGGGGAGCCTGCCTATTTTGCTTAATCTTTTCTGACACTTCCCAAATTAAATGTTCTCTCAAAAACAACTTTTTGGGTCCAGATAACATGTTTAGCCACAGCCTTGGGACCCACTTAGGTACCAACCTTCCTCCAACTTCTGACTGTAAACTGTTCTCATTAAGAGTACTTTATTTAGCCATTTTCTTATTATTAGGTATTTAATCATCTTTAGTTTCTCACCTCTATTATAAATAATACCCTGATTAATATGTACCTTAAAATCCTTGCATAATTGCTGATTATTTCCTCAAGAAAAACTCTGAAGTCAGAATCATGCCTTAAAAAGTCTTCACATTTGGGTCCGTTCCACCCTGGCCAGGTGATTTTTCCTACGTTATCTTCATTATAAGGAGGCCCTTTGCTCACCCAGCAGAAGAGGTAGGAGCGAATCTGCGTGACCTTGGGTCAGACCATGGGCTTTCAGTTCCTGCAGCAGGAGCAAAATCAGCATAAGAGAAAAATTGGTAAACGGGCTCTATTAGGGTTGGGCTGTAGCTCAGTTAATAGAGTGGTTATCTTAAGTGCGCTAAGCCATGGGTTCCATCCCCAGCATCGCATGTACCAAGTATGGTGGCTCACGCCTGTCACCCCAACACTAGTGAGGTGGAGGCAGGAGGACCAGAAGTCCCAGACCATTCTCAGTTACATAGTAAGTTGAGACCAGTGTGGGCTACATGATACTCTGTCTCAAAAATAAATAATTGAAGACAGAATCCAAACAAATCAAACCAGCTTTGCCCTCTGAACTATACCCCTGAGAGAATGGTCAAATTTAAAGTTCTTGGCAGAGACAAGCCTTTCTGATACGGAGTCCTAGGTCATACATGTGACCCTCTCCTCTCCAGAGGGGTCTCTTGAGTCTCCACCTGCTGGCCGGAACTAGTTTGCTGATTCCTCTGCTGGGCAGAGGGCAAAAAAGGAAGAAGAGTGTCTTTGGTGAAGGAGGCTGCCCCTGCCATGACAAGGTCTGCTGGTTACTCTGTCACTGCCGAGGGTGCCTACCCAACTGACACGTCCAGTCCTGTCATGAGAGGAGCAGTGGACACTGTCTGAAACAAACAAAAGTCCAAACAGACCACAAGCAAACACCCCGCCCCAGACTCAAACCCTAACCAAACAAAAACACAGACCTGTTAGTGCAGTTGTCCAGCGCCAGAAGAGCCTGGCGAGTCAGTCTGCTATTGCTATGGCAGAAATGATCTCAGGGAGCTGGGTGGTGGTGGCTCACGCCTTTAATCCCAGCACTCGGGAGGCAGAGCCAGGCGGATCTCTGTGAGTTCCAGGCCAGCCTGGTCTACAGAGCGAGATTGAGGACAGGCACCAAAACTACACAGAGAAACTCTGTCTTGAAAAACCAAAAAAAAAAAAAGAAGATGATCTCGGGGAAGCTGAGTCAGAGGCCCACAGAACTCGAGTATTTGAAGGTCAGAGATGTGGCTTGGATGTACTGAGTGAGGGCAGGTGAGAAACCTCAGTGACAACAGTGGTCAGGCTGAGGCAGGGCATGAGAGCCAGGAGATGGTTCATTCCAGGAAAGACAGCATGGGGTGTGGAGGCATGGACAAGCTCTGGGATCCCTGATACTGTTGGAAGGCCCTCCCCTCCACCACAGCCTGATGTCAGCCAGCAGAGCATGGAGGTTTGGGCCCCTCCATGTCCCCTACCCCCATTCCTCTATGTGTGGAGTCAGAGGGGAGAATTAAATGCCTGTGATGATTGCAGTCAGACTCTTCCCTCTCCCTTCACCTCTCCCTCCATATCTCCCCACCCCACCCCTACTTTCCACCCCAGAGTCTCATGGCCCAGGCAGGCCTCAAACTTAATATGTAGTCAAATATGACTTTGAGCTTGTTGCGATCCTCCTGCCTCTGCCTCCGCCTCCCTAGTGCTGGAATTGTAGGTGTGTACTACCGCACCTGGTTTATGCAGTGCTGGGCGTCAAGCCTAGGGCTTTATGCAGGCTAGGCAGGCCCTCTGTCAATGGAGTCGCATCCCCATCCCCTCTGAGCTGCTTCCCACCTAGCTGTGCTCTCCAGGTCTCAGGATCTCTCTCAACACACACTTCGGACTGTATTTCAAGCCCCGCCCTTGCTGGCCAGCAGCATTCCCTTTACCACCAAGAGAAGCCTGGCTGTTCCCGCTCTGATCCGCACAGGCAGCAGCTTCCCGAGGACTGGGAAATCCAATTGATTTTTATTTACTGGTAGTGAAACTCTGTTGATGTGTTGTTTGGGTCTTGACTAAAACCCCAAACTTCTTGCTAAGTGTCTGCCATCAAGGACAGTGGTTAGCACCCTAAGGCCAACCCCACCTCCATCCTCAGCAGCCTAGTGCCAAGGCCTCTCAGGGCAGAGTTAAGTGAAGCCTGAAGGCAGGCTTCTGAGTGTGTAGCCACCTCCTTGGCCCTTAGCTCTCAGAGCCAAGGGATTTGTTTTCTTCTCCAGCCCAGCGCAGCCTCCCCTCAGCAGCCTGTTACTCTGAGGATTCCTGACTGTGTCTCACTATCTTCTGGGGTCTGCAGTCTTCCTAGCCAGTCCAGACATTTAGCACAGGCCGATAAGAGCAATTACGGGCCATCCAATCCATCACCCTGCTGCAGAATTTACAGGGGAATCATGCAGTGAGGGGCTGGCAGCCACGTGCTGGGTCTCAGGCCATGTCTGTCCGGGCTTTGTCCTGCAGTTTGTCAGCAGCCACTGGCAGCTCTTCTCCTTAATTAGCACATTTTAGAGACTGTTGGTTCCTCGCCTATGGCAGGAGCAGGTTGTGCCAATACTCTACCAGTTCTGTGCAAAGTGTCATTCTTTTTCTTCGCCTTGACTTTGATTGAACACAGCTGTGGAGGGGGCTAGCAAGCATTAGCAATGTTCCTACTGGGTGTCCTGTTCTCTGGGCACCTCTGTACCCCGTGGGCCTGTGGGGAGGAGGTGGCCTATTGTGGCAAGTGCTGCTGTCATGCCCCCAGCATGGTTGGCACCCATGAGAAGCCAGAGGTGTGCATTCCTCACTGGGAATGACTGGAAGCCTTGGCATCATTAGCTTGAAGAATGCCCCTTCTATAGTCTCTCATAATAACATGCCCTCTGAAAACTCTCTGAAATTTGTTAGATAGGAGTCTTTTAAATGAGAATGAGTATCAGTAGAACTTCAAGAAAAAGTTATGGTCCAGTACTTGGGGCTGGCAGTGAAGTGCTTTCAAAGACCAGAGTTCAAGCTGGGTGCGGTGGTGTGCATTTATGATTCCAGTGATGGAGGCTGGGAGGCAGACTAGTAGATCCCTATGATGGTCAGCCAGCCTAACCTAATTGGCAAGTTCTAGGACAGTGAGAGACCCTGTCTTCAAAAAACAAGTAGATGGCCCCTGAAGAATGTCACCTGACATTGACCTCTGGAGTCCACGTACATATTCATTCACTTTCATATGCACCTGCATGTGCGCGCGTGCGCGCGCACACACACACACACACACACACACACACACACACACAGATACACACACATACACGCGTGCGCGCACACAAAGATACACATACACACACACATAGACACACACACACACACGCACACACACACACACACACACACATACACACACCAGCAACCCAGTACCTTATTAAAGTCTGGTTTCCATGAGGTAGAACATTCCTTGAAGGACTTGTTGGCATCCCCCATGGATCAATATTCCAGGTCACATGCAGAACATGACCATACCCTAGATTGGGCTCTGCCTGTGTCCCCAGGTGGAGGTGGCTGTTGCTGTGCCTCCCATATCCCCAGTGTGTGGCCTCTGTTTTTGAATTTCACACATCTTCATGTGTCACACCAGAAAGGAACAATGCATTCTGATAGGACCCCACAGGATGAGTGAGCCCAAACATTCCTGACTGAGGTTGCTTATGCATTGAAATGGGGTTGGCCCATTGTCCTTCTGTGTTGAGTGACATTCCTTGACACTGTTGTCTGGAGTTTGCATATCTGTCCCCTGCTCTTAGATGTCTGGGTCAGTGCTGGATCTTGACCTTTATGAGTTACAGTGTGAGTGTATTTGTGCAAGGTTATGTGAGGACCCACACACCTGTGTCTTGACCTGCACCAATGGTTGCTGGGAGTTAACTCAGGAGAATTTGAGATTTGTCCATGTGTATCATTGGACTGCTGCATAGCCACATCTAAGTCTGGGCAGTGAGTGGGAGAGGCCTGGTGTGGTTGGATTTGCTTTCTCCTGATATCTGTTGTATAGAGTACATGTGCTCACTGCCACTCAGCTGTCCTGTGCACTCTTGGTCCATTTGTTTCACTTTCTAGTTATAATCTTGGGCTATTTTTCTGTCCCCAAATTTAATATTTTGCCTCAGATCTACTTCCCTTTTTGAGAACGGGTCTTACTGTGTACCCCAGGCTGGTCTCAAACTCTCAATCCTCCTGACTCAGCCTCCTGAGTGCTGGGATGGCAGGCCCGCACCCCCAGCTGCTTTCCCATTTGACATTTCCCTCTGTAGGAGTACATGCTGATCTTCCAGGCATCGGGTCTTGCATCTTGTGCAGCCGCATGCTGCTGGTGCTTTGGTTTCCCGTGGGTACAGAGAGGCCTTCTTTTCCCTAGATCATTAAGGCTTCCTTCTGCAGTCTCCCCTTCCATGACTGTGACTTTCATGTCTAAAATCGTCCCTCGTGTCGTTTGCTGCCAGCCCACGTTGCAGTCTTTTTGTCTGCATTAGTTGGGGCAGCTCACATGCCACAGAAACCTGTTACCATCCTGGAGTGTGGAAGGGCAAGCGCAAGGCTGTGGCAAGCTCTGCCCAGCTCACATTCTGCAGCTGTCTTCCCATGGGGAGGCTGAGGCAGCTCTCTCTTGTCCCAGAGCTGAGGGTGGGGTGGTGTCAATTCGCTTCTTTTCTGTGGATTCCATGTTGTTTTCTGTACTGAATTACATTAGTTACTTTCCTCACTGATGTGTAAAACTCCCGAAGAAAGGCAACTTCCAGGAGTTGGGGTTTAGTTAGGTCACCGTTTGAGAGGGTGTGGTCCACCATGTCAGGGAAGCCCTGAGAGTTGGCTGCACATAGCTGAGGCAGCAGGATTGTGACACCTGCTTCTGTACATCTCAGTGGGTCAGGAAACAGTTCAGTTCGGGCTGTAATGTATAAAACGGCACCACCCATCAGCTGGACTGAGTGCTCAAACAGGCAAGCCTGTGGGGACATTGCACAGGTGACACATACCAAGGACTGCCCTCTCTTCTCAGCTGCTGTCTTCAGTGAAGGGCCCTCGTGCCCCTGCTTGGGATCCCTCCTCCTGTCAGCCCTTCCTCTTTGGGATGGACCACACCACTTAACTTGGGCAGAATTAAGGGAGATGGTGTGGCCAGAAGTGAAGATGGGGAGATGACCTTCACCTTCAGAAGTGTTGGTGATGGCCATACCTTTGTGTTCTGTAGTGTCCGGAAAATGACATGGGAGCCATGTTTTCAGTATTTAAAAAATACTTATTTTATGTGTCTATATGTGTGCTCAAGTGTATTACGTACATCACATATGTTCAGAAGCCCACAGAGGTCAGAAGAGGCATTGAATCCTCTGGATCTGAAGTTACAGATGGCTGTGAGCCACCATGTGGGTGCTGGGAACTGAACTGACCAGGTCCTCTGCAAGAGCAGCCAGTGCTCTTACCCTCTGAGCCCACTCTCCAGCCCACATTGTCAGTTGTGAATAAGTGACTTTATTAAGCGTGTAGCCAGCCAAAGTAAAAGACAAAACAGCAAGTAGCAGACAGAAAGCAAAAGATGACCACACCAGGCACTTACATCATCCAGCAGAGATAGCTGGAGTAGCCTGCTGGAGAGTACAGAGGAGATATCTTCAAATCGGGGTCCAACAACATCAGCAGAGACAGCTGGGAAAGTTGAGGCAGTCAGAGTTTCAGTTGAGCTTTCTTCTGTGAAGAGCTTCTGGCTTCTTGTTCTTACTGTAGGCATTTTTTTTTTACTTCATCTTATATTTTATTTTGTTATGTTGTTATTATCTTTTAGAAGCCTGTTCTTTTCTAACGAGAGACAGAAAAGGAGTGGATCCAGAGGGGAGGGGAGGTTGAGAGGATCTGGGAGGAGTAGGAGGAGGGAAACTATAATCAGGATATGTATTATATGAGAAAATGATCTATTTTCAATAAAATAAAAAAGGGAAAAATAAAAATTGATTTTTGTTTTTGTTTTTGAGACAAAATCTCACTATGTTGCCTTGGCTGTCCTGGAACTTGCTATGTAGACCAGACTGTCCCATAGAGATCCGAATGCGTTTGCTTTTTGAGAGCCGGAGCTAAAGGTTTGTACCAGGGCCTGCACTGGTCTGCCCAGACCTAGAGGGGCCTAGAGTTGAAAGAAGTGGACACATGCCTCCATCTTGAACCCAGAAACTATTTCCAATTGATAACCACTTGCAAATGAGAATTGTTCCCTTGATTAGAATGAAATATCCCTCTTTATCTTCTGATTAGTTTTAGTTTGCAGTCTGTTTGGTCAGCTGTTAGGTTGGTGATACTTGCTTGATTCCTGGGGTTGGGGAGCGATAGGGGAAAGTGGGAAAAGAGAGGGGGAAGGGAGATAAATACAGAAGGAGGAGGAATGTGGATAAAATAACAAGGATTTCCATTGCAGGCATTTTTATGCCGTGGGATACATAATAGTAATGTCTGTTGGAAGTGGTTCGGCTCCTGGTTGTTCTCAAGAATGTGATGTTTTTACTCTTGGGCTATTTTATTCTCTGTCTCTCCATTACAAAGCCAGGAAGGACAGCTGGTGCCAGGGCAAGGGGTCTTAGAGGACACTTTGAGACGGTCCTGCTTGGGTCTGAAGTGGGGAAGGTAGTCCCACTTCCAGATCTGGCTTTCAGTGAGCTCAAACAGCACGTGGTAGTTTACAGTGTGTACTGTGCATTACACCTTCCCTCTGCCCTGTATTAGCAATGATCTCCAGCCTGCAAGGGCAGCCCTGGGCCTCCAGAGCTCTAGGTGCCAGGACGGGAAGTTTGGGGAGTAGATATTCAAAGGTCTGAGGTCAGTTCTGAGTGTCTTCTAAGAAAGTTATTAAACTCGCTGCGCATTGCTGATTGAGTGGCACCGCCAGGAGCGGTGGAGTCACACAATGGCTCAGGAAATGTGTTTTCTGGCTCCTGCTCTCTGAGCTGCATTTCCTGCCTCTAATCTGTGCTCAGCAGATGGGCCTAGTGAGGGATCTGCTCAGCAGCAGCCACCCAGCTCCGCTCTGCTCTGTCCAGACCGGTGTGTGGGAGAATGCAGAAGCACCACCCAGGCCCCACTCAGCAGCTGGCCATACCATACAGCCCTGACCACCCCCACCCCCACCCCCAGCTCCTCACCCTGCAGAGAACTCCACTAGTGCTCGAAGGTCACAGGCCTCTCTGTCGCTGAAGATGTACTTTGCATAGCTGTGATTGTCTGCAGGGTCACTCAGACCTGTGTCTTGCAACTGCCCTCTGGTGTCTTCCATAGACCGTCAGAACACAAACCCTCCAATATGCCAAATACTCACAACTGCCTACGTCCAGCTGTTACCATAGACTCGCCATTTGGGGGGCACAGGTGGCCTGCTGTTCATTTGCTTCAGGAGGATAGTGACCTTAGTGTAGGTCCATGTGGAGACGGCCTGCCTCCAGACTAATTCTCAGGCTGCCTCTGACCCCAGTTGACTGCTCTGGGGCTGAAGTCTCTGCCTGTGGTCCTTGCCAGGAGTAGGGGCTAGCCAGGGCTGTTGAGTTCTCTGGCCCAGATTAGGACTCTTGGCCACACAGCCTCTTGTGGAGCCATGTGCATGGTTGCTCTGTTGTGAACCCTCATCAGGCTGGGGCCCTTTGGGCCATGCTGTCTCCTTCCAGTGGGATGTCCGCTGCTGACAGTGATCGGGACTTGCTTTCTTAACGACCTCCTGGTGACGCTTCTTCCAGGCAAGCCTGCTCCCTTTCCCATGGCTTTCTGCCTTTCTCATTCAACCCTTCCTCTTGGCTCTGGGTCACAGCCTTCACAGCCTTCACCATCACCAAGGGCACTGCAGAGTCCCAGGGGCAGAGAATACTTAGTGCCAAACTATAATCAGCAGATTCTCTGGAAACACTGGAAAAGTGACCCATGGAATTGATGGAAGGCTGGAACGGAGCCCCTACGGGGTGCTGGGAACAGCCCGGCTTATACTCAGTGGCCTTCCCTGGGAAGATTAGAGTAGATAGCCTTCTTTATTATGTATGACCTGCCAGCTACCAACCAGTGATGTGGGCCAGGTTCCAACTCTCCATGTGCTGCTTAGCCCTTGTTGACACCGAGCCTCTCCATCTTCACTCTGGGGCCCATGTGTGTTTGGAGGCTCCTGACCATCACCCAGCCCGGCCACCTTGGACCTGTTCTTCCAACCCACCTGTCGTGATGCCTCCCTTCCGAACCCAGGGTCACCAATCACGCTGGTGGAACCTACGGCCCTCTCACATTGTGTACGTAGAAGAGTACCCCGCCAGGCCCGACAAGCTCTAACCCTGCCTTTTAAAGGTCATTTCTGTCTCAGTCAGCTCTTAAAGTTCAAGAGGAAATAAACTGCTTAGAGCTGGCATTTCTCAAGCCAAGTGTCAACTCTCCAAGCCCGAGCCTAGGGGGAGAAGAGGTGAGATTAATAAAAGAGTGGCCATGTTGACATAGCCATCGGTCAGCAAGTGCCTGCCTGTCCCCAGCCCTCAACAGAGTGGTGGACAGACAGGACACTGGGGAGTCGCAAACTCATTTTCTCCTCTTGGCTACACTTCTCAGCCTGGGGAATGCTTTGGAGATGTCTCTTTATTAATCAAGTGACAGCATTTAAGCCTGACGTCCCATGAATGCTTAGATGGCTCTGCCCCTCAGTGGTCCTTGTGCCAAGACAGATGATTGACAGGGGCAGATGATGCTTCTTGCCCATGGAGAGACAGCAGAGGCCCAGAGAAGTTGCCTCACCCAACCGGTTATTGACTTTGGGCTTCGGGCCGAGGACAGGGAAATCAATGGGAGAATAAACACTAGAATGGGTTTTATTAATCAGGCACCACCAAGGCAGCTGCAGGGATTATAATGGAGCCCAGGTGTCGATTGATGGCGCGTCTGGTGTGGGCGCTCAGGCCATGCTGGCCAGCGGGCCGCTATCGACCGTGCTACACCAGGAACCTCAGCATCAGAACTGCTAATTGGGCTGCCCGGTGATTCCAAAGAGAGAGAGAGACGTTGCTGAGATTATTCTGTCTCATCTCCTAAACGCTTGTCTGATTTGACTCACAATCTCAATTAGGCCCACACCCAGCTCTTCACCCCTCAGGATCCTCTCTCCTTGGCCTGGTCATGCATTGTGACCTGTGCCCCTTCCCTTGTCCTTAGACACGGGAATGGACTGGGAGGTGAGGCTCAGTTCTGTGCTTTGAATGACCTCTAGGGTGGTAGCTAAAGTCACTGTATGTAAGCACTCCAGTCAAGCTCTCCTGGGCCTTCTCACCTCCTGTGTTGCACATAAACACATTTACGTGAATGGCAGGCACACAATCATTCATATTTTCACATTGGTCCATGGTCCACATTCTCCTCTTTTTTTTTTTTTTTTTTTTTTTTTTTTAAATTTCAGGGCTGAGGACCAAACCCAGGGCCTTGCGCTTGCTAGGCAAGCGCTCTGCCACTGAGCTAAATTCCCAACCCCCACATTCTCCTCTTTACATCTACATTTACAGTTATCCATCAGTATAGTAAAATACCTGAGGCAGGTTATAGTTCAAAGAAAAAGGTTATTTGGCTCAGTTTTGGAGGTTGCAGCACACAGTTGGCCACAGCTTCATGGCTTTGAGTCTCTGGTGATGGCATGCATTATTGGGTGAAGCAAGACTATTTATGCCAGAAGCCAAGGAGAGAGAGAGACAGAGAGCAGAGTGTCACAGTCCCCTGTGAGGGTGTGCTCCTTAAAGATTCCTACTAGGCCACCTCTTAAAGGTCTCTCCACACTGCACCTGACCCCCGGCTGCCAACCCATGCATCCTTGAGTGAAGCAGGCCATTTCTAGGCCTTGGCAGGCTTCCGTGCTTCCCCACCTCCCCATGCATGTCCTATGTTGTTGGACTCTGGGGCCATTGTGGATGTGATTTCCCAGGGCTCCATTGGCCCCTGGTTATGTGGTAACTGGAGGGGTGCACCAAGGAGGCCTGAGCTGCTGCCAAGAGGGAGGGAATGAGGGAGAGAGGCCTTCATGCTGCTGGCACAGGGGTAGCCTAGCCAGCCTGGTAGGAGAGGCTGCTTGCCTTAGGTAAGAGTTTAGGAGTTCCCTCAGTTCCAGGCAGGCCCATCCCTACCCCTGTTCCTCCTTCAGCCTGTACAAGTTCTTCTCCCCCAGCACCCCTTGCCTGTCCCCAAGACTT